>JAASGH010000103.1:0-65205 GCA_023334155.1 Globisporangium heterothallicum
CCATTCTCACTCGAGCCGTTGTTCTTGCTCGACTCTTGCGCAATGTTGGTCTGCCCAGCAGCGAGGTTTTGCGTTTTCAGCTGAAAAGACATGGCCTCGCTTTCAAGCGCCAGCAGCGGAGCAATAAAGTCCTCCACCTTGGCTGCCAGCTTGCTGTTTTTGAGCCACTCGGATTGGCCACCTGCAGATCGCTCGTGCCAATTGGATCCATGATCTCGAAGTCGTTTCGATAGCCATACTTCGACTTCAATGAGATCTTCGCGGAACGAGTCAATATCAACGTTAACATGGGGCTTCTTTCGCCAAGTTTTGCGCTCATTTCTCCACGCCAGGAAGTCGGTAGGACCACCGTTGGCTGGTCCTGACTCCTTTCGTTGACGCTTCTTCCCATGAGCGCTTTCATCGTTGAGAAGGTCGGAAATGAGAAGACCGGGTTTAGACATCGGCATGTCCATCGTGATCAAGTCGAAGTTGTCTGTCAGCGCAGTCTTTAGTTGAGCCTCTCGAACGATTCTGGTATCGAGCGACTCGATCAGTGCGGTGACTTCAGCTTCAGACGAGTAGCAATACCACACTGCTTCTTGTGCGTTGATGCTATCTTCAGACTTCATGACGCCACTTCCGTTCGATTCGTACTTCAATTTCAGCTTCTCTGATGCACCCGGCTTTTCGATATAGAGGCGCTGCTGATCTCCGTGTAAAATCCAGTATCGATATTGGGTTCGGTCCCTTCCGAGCGGTTCAGTGCGAACAAAGCTGTTTCGAATCATTTCGTTGAACTTGCGCTTTCTCGCGTTCGCTTCTTCCTCCCTCGTGGCTTCAGCCTCCAAGATCTCCAAAACGTGAGTTGCGGACACGATGATACGTTCCGGAAGGTTACACTCCTTTCCTTTTTCGATCGCGACGCGGAGCAGAGATTCGTCCTTCGACATTAGCCCCTCTTGAATCCCCTTTTTCGCGGATGCTCGTTTTCGCTCCAGCTGCTCTTGCAGTCTCTGTTTGCGCAGTTGCTCTTCAGCTTTCTTTCGTAATCGCTCGCGCTGCTTGTCTAGGTTCTTCTTCCGCGATAAGTATTCGTGACGAGAAATACGCTCTTCAAGCTGCAACTTTTCTAACTCTTCCTCGTTTTTCGCCAACGCTTCATCGCTGTAAGCGAGGTCATCCAAGTCATCGTCGCTTGTGGATCCTGGAGCCCCTGAATCGCTCTTCTTATCATCCTCGTTCTCATCGTTTGACTCTGCATCGCCGTTGGAAGCACCTTTTTTATCGCCTTTCAACCACGACTTCACGGACGTCTTGCTCTTCTCCACCAAGCCCGCCAGTTCTGCCCTTTGCTTCTCACGTAGCTTCTTTTCATCCTCAAGAGCGACCTTTCTATCTTGCAAGACAGCTCGATTGAACTCTTTCGACGCTTGGATCGTTTCACCAAGGTGCTTCCCCAGCATTTGCCGGACCTTCTCTGTTCCAAACGATTTGCTGACCAGAAAGTTCAGCAGCGACAGCTTGTGGCGAACCGCTAGCTTTGGGTACTCCGTCGTATACAGAGCAGCAGTAGCATCTCGAAACTCCACAGTCGCGTGAGCGGTGTAACGAGGGACTGCGACAATCAAGTTGTACAGCACGGATGGCCACGAGAGCGAATTGAGCATTGACAACGTTGGCACACCGACTGTTAAAGGAGCATGCTGGACTTCGTAGCGATAGCGCTCACGCTCATCCATCGCACTTTCATCGTCAGACACGTAGTCTTCATCTTCTCTGTCTTCAAGAACCAAGTCAAGCAGGCACATGTGGATTTCCGTCATCAAAGGCGAATGCTCTTGATGCGCCAGCGCAGCTCCAAACTGATCGACTGCAATCGACGATAGATTCAGGATCTCGCGGAAGGAGTAAATCGAATCCCAAACAGCAAGCAATTCTCCAATATGAACCGAGGGCACATCTCCAAAGCTGCACTCTAAAGGTCTGCAAAATAACAAAGATTAGCACGGTAGTCGAGCCAGTCGTTTACAGTCTAATGTCCCATGGGAAACGTACATTGGCTTCTCACTGCGAATCGAGTTGTCTTTGTCGTCGGGAAGGTCATCAATCCCCTTTTTCTTTTTGTTCAGCGCTTCCTCCTGCACAAACACGCAAACATTGAAAAAGGCGACGAGCACCACCAGCTTAGTTGCGCACACCATGTTTATGAGCAAAGACAGCTTTGCCCTCAAACCTTTTTCTTCAACGCTGCGTCTTCTTTTTCAAGCTTCTCGAGTTTTTCTTTCGCTTCGCGGACAGTCTGCGCAAGGTCTTCCGCGAGTTTACCGAGTTTCTCTTCCTCTTTGTCTTTGTACTTGATTTTCTTTCGACTCAGGATGCGATCTTGCATCTCGAGCACGCGTTTCGCTTTCGATTCAATCGCATCGACGGATTTCTTCGCCAGCATTTCTTCTTTCATATGCTTCAGTTTCAGCTTCTTCGCATCGCGCTCCAGCTTTTCCGCTTCTCGCACCAACCGCGCTTTTTCTTTCCTCTCGGATTTGACGCGACGGCGATCAAGACACTCCCTGTGTGAATAAAAGCGAAACACGAAGGGTAGGTGAATGCTTAATACCGCAGCAAAACAGTAGCCACTACAGGAAAGAAGTAAATACGTACGAACACATCTTGCAAAACCACTCGGTTTCTGGAATGGCTTTCTCGCCCATACCCAAGCTGAAGAAGCACACAGATTTACCAAACAAACAGGCTGAATAACCGCGTACAATCAGAGCAACAAAAAAGGACGGGATGGAGGAGGAGCGTACCAGCTCATATGGAATGCGCGTGGACAACGATCGCAACACAAGAGCTCGCCGCCGTCCTGTTTTCGCAGACACGCAATTGTACACCATCGGTCAGTCATATCCCATACAGCCCAAAAGCAAACCACACCATCATGCGTGGTGTGTTGCGAACGCACCTTGCAGATATTGCAATACCAGCGATTATGGTCGGACCATCCTTCGTCCTGATCAGACTCGTTGTCGTCGTCCGCGGTCGAATTCGTTTCTTCTTCCTCTCCATCCGCATTGGTGTTAACGTTGTCGTCGTCGTCGTCCGCATCTACGTCGACGATTGCTCTCGGATCCGCTTCCGATCCGATCGTCGACGTGTCGTCCTCGTTCGCAGACTCGTCGTCGTCATTGCACATATCAAACACACTCAGCATCCCGCTCGACGGTCTTTGAGGCTGGGAAGAAGTCGACGGCGAAGGCGAGCGCGTCGAGGGTGACTGCGAGGACGGCGATGGACGAGACACCACGGTTTCGGCGGCTTTCTTCTTCGCCGCCTTGGCTTTCGCTTTCGGTTTCTTTGTCACCGCGGATGCGGACGCAGAGTCGGCTTTCCCTTTGGTCGTTTTGGCTTTCGCGGCGGGTGCTTTCGGCTTCACGTCCTTGACCTTTGCTTTGCTGCTGCCTGCGTCGCTCTCCTTTTTTCTCTTCGCTTTGGCCTTCGCCTTCACTTTCGAGAGGGGCTGGTCGTCGCCACTATCTGTCTCCGACGCGTCTCCATGCTGCTGCTGCTGTTTGGTCGTTGCTGTTTTTTTGGCTTTTGTGGTTGCTGCAGATGCGACCTTTTTCTCTTTGGACGCGGTCGCAACTTTCTTGCTCTTCGCTTTTACAGAAGACGCCGCCGCACTGCTGCTGCTGGTCTTTGCTTTCTTCTTCGGTGCCGAGACGAGTTCGAATCCGTCTTCTTCAAAATCGTCGTCGCGGTTCATCCTACACATTCACACATATGTAACCCATCTAGTATTCATATGCATACACATGCTGGTTTCCTTTTCCTACCTGACAAGTGCGCCGCACCCGTGGAGGTTGTCGTTTTGCTCCCCACGCGGAATGCGGAAGTTGCGGATCTGCGGCCACAAATGCGGAATTCAGGTGTGCTCGCTGCTCGACCCTTTCGATGATGCAGGTAATCGGTCCGCGGAATGGCGGGGACGGAGAAAGGGGAGTGCGTGTACGTACGGGGAAGGACGAGCGCTTGGCCACACACACACACACACGGACGGTGCGTTGGTGCTTGCGCTGTTCTTTTTGTGTTGTCTGTGCGAAAAGAACCGAGTGGGAGTGAGTGAGGCGGTCGGTGCTGCGCAGTGCTGCTGCTCCCCTCCTGTCTGACCTGGACTGACTGACTGACTGACTGCAAAACTGTGGCGACCCGGGCTGCTTTTGGTTCGAAGCCCGCGCCAAAAACAAAACACACAAAACACACAGCGAAGAACAAAAAACCGACCATCACTCCACACGCTTCTTTTGCGACTTGGACGTTGACAGATCAATCGGATCTCCCTCACCTCCACGTCACGCGACAGGATTTGATCCGGCATCCTATCGAGCTCCAGCATCGACGCAACAGAAGAAAGAAGAAGCGATACCTTCTTTGCCTTGTTTATTTGGTGACGCCAAGGACGACAGCAAGGAAGGGAGCATATACTTGACGATGGATGCAGACTCGAACGAAGATACTACTGACCTCGAGATGGGAAGGAGGTAGCACAGTGGTTGTTGGCACGCAAACACCTCTTTAGTTCACTCTGGAACAGTCTACTTTCCAGAGCACGCTCATAACCTACGAAAGCACATCGCAGGGATCCTCGTTGCATCTTGAATGTTGGGACATCGGGACGCAGAGAAACTTGTGAAAGGATTGAGGCACTCAGTACGGGAGTGTATTTCCAAAAGGGGAGGGAGGTGATGCACAGGCATCGGCATGTGGGGAAGCCACCTCACCACTTCCCGACTCGTTAGTCCATTGATACGTGGCAGAAGACAAAACATTCGTTTGCTGAAGCGGTGACTTCTTCCTGATGTGCCTCTCTCCAATGCCATGGAAGCACGTGAAGGGTGCTGCCTTCATGGTGCGCGCAACAGAGGAAACAGTGCGAGTCCAGCAGCAAAGTCAGCACGCACAAGACAATCGGAGCCCATCCAGAGCTCAGACACCATCTGCGAACTGCAGGCAGAACCTATCGATGAGCTTCAACTCTGCTTGCCTCGCCAAATGAAAGAAGGAAGGCTGGACTTCCTTCATGTAAAACGGCGAGCTAGAGCGCACACGTGAGGAAGCAGCAGCAGCGTCGATGCTCGCAGAGGTTCTCGATCCGTGACTTGCATCCTGCTGTTTGCTGGCCAACCAACAGCAAAAAGAGGGAACATTTGTTTCTACATTCTCTTCGATCTTATATGTAGTACTAAATATGGCAGTCTCTGAACGTTTTTTCCCGCGCTTTTCGTGGGTCAACTGGAAGACTTGGCGTTTGTATGGATGCCATTTGAAGAAATTATCACTTTTGCGAGGTCCGCAATTTGTCGATTCCGCATGCGCTTCGACACAAAATATGAAGGATTCGCACGCTTCCTTGTCAATGCGCGCGATGAGGTGGCTTCGCCGACATGCGAATCTGTGCGTCGCTGTTGCGCTGGAGTCCGACTTTTGTGATGGCTGATTGTGTGTGCATGCGAGCGAGAACAAGTCGATCTGGTTTATAAACAGAGCAGTCAACGCAGAAACAAACGAACAGACGCGTCGGTTCGCCATTTTAAACGCAGAGGAGGAGTGGCGAATCCGTAGCAAGTGATGCCAAGGATTTGATGTGCTCCATTCCAGCTGCATCGGAACAGCAGACGCAACTCGCGCTGCAGATATCTGTACACGCTCAACACTCAGTCTGCGATCCTTACTGGCTGCCTGCGTCGTGAGCGGATATGGACGACACAACGCCACGACATGATACTCCAGGTCTTCCTCGTCCGAGAACACGAGGTGCTCGTCGCCGCATCCAGCCACCCGACAGCTCAAGTTCAAGCGCAAGGCACTCGCAGCGCAATGCTTCAGGGAATACCGGCTTCCCGGCTCTACCTACGCATCGTCCGCTCACGTCGGGATGGATCCCACCCAGGTCGCCGTCACACCTACAACCAGATGCAGAATCGTCCACGCTCCGAATGCTCCAGCGCCACCAAGTGGACCCACGCGACGAAGAGAACAATCGCATGCACGCTGAAGCGCTTCGAGACCGCTTGCAGGCCACAGGGATGAAGCGAAGTATCGTTCAGGCGCAGTTGTTTCCAGAAGTGGCTAGCCGACCCAACCAGCGGGACACGCAGCAGGATCCGTGTCGCACCGCTCGATCCAATCGGCAGTCCAACCCGTATCCTTTTACAAAGCCCAGGACCTCCAGCAGCGAGGTTTACCAGGACAGCAATGCTGCCAGCAAGCCGTTGGTGCCGTCGCTATCGTTGCACGCGACAGGGGGAGTTTTGATTCCGTCACGCCCAACGACGTCATCCTCCGCGGTTCCGCAGAGACGCCAGCTTATGCAGCCTCCGAACTCGGCTCGTGAGCTGTCTCCATCGTCCAAGGGGTCGATCGGTGTGGAGCCTCGAAAAGTCCCCATGACAGCGCGAGATCGATATTACATTGAAAAGCGCGCTTCTACAGCATCTGCAGCTTCCCCGCTGTCGGGGAGCAAGCGACGCGCGCCATCAGTGCCATCTCAGTCTTCGGACGCTGCGTTGAGTGCTGAATCTACTGGCGACTCCGTCGGACTGCAACGCCAAGTGCAATCGGGGACAGCAAATGCTGTGCGCGAGGACGACATCGCGCGTTTCAATCCGAAGCAAACGTCAGCTGAACTGCCCAAGCGACATGAGCTGTTAACTCGAACCGCTGACTTTAAAACGCTCACAGAGAGCATAGCCGAGCATCTTGCCAGTGAAGCGACAGCCCAACGCAAGGACAATGCTACTGCGCAGTCCCTCGTTTCCGTCAGCGGCGCTGTGCCTCGCGATTCGTTTCTCTACTTGCGGCGTGTGGATTCGAATCCGTACAATTTGGTCCTGACGAACCACGCGCACATCGATCCGAACGATTACTACACAGTCAGCCGTTTGGGGATCACGCATTTCGCGCACAACAGCTCGGAATTCATGCCCTTAGAGAAGTTCGAGCGCGAAAACTATCTCTACTCGCTCATTATCAAGGTATGTCTTGCTTTCTGTGCTGTTTGATACCACTGTGCTGGTTTACTTGACATGGCGTGCCACTGCTTTTATCTGCAATAGCTGCCGTTCTTCAAGAAATATCGTTTATGGAAACGATTCTCCCTGTGGAAGCACGCACTGAACGCAAGGAAGCGAGCTGACGCGCTCGTGTCGCTCAACCAAAACCTATTTATTCTGCTTCCCCATCTCCACGATGCCCTGCTCCAGCTTCGGCATGCGTGCATTGATTTGCGTCGGATACACTTATTTGACTTTGATCAGTGCCATCAAGCACCGTCGCTTGAAAGTGCTGCGAGATCAGGCGAAGGAGGCTCAACAAACAACGAACCGCATCAGCAGCTCCAGAAAACGTATACGTTGACTGAGTTCAGTGTCCGGTTGAAAGCGCAGAAGCTGGAGAGCGAGCGCCAAGTGGACCAGTTCATCGCTCAAGCGGGAATTATCGCAAAGCAAGCGTGTGAGAAGCACCTGTATGCATTTTTGAAAGACACGGGTTTTAATGATCCAGCTGCACCGAGTGATCGCAAAAAAGGACCACGGAGAGCGTCACATGTGCTTTCACCAAAAGAGGAAGCGCGCCGCAAGAGTGTGCTTGCTGCTCTACCGAGATTTGATCCCGAAAAGAAAATGACCTACACGGAGCGTGCCACAATGCGCACCCAATGCCGCCGAATCACGCAATTCCTGCGCGTGGTCGAGTTCTTCATATCCGATGCGTTATTGCGCATGGCGATCTCGTCTGCGGAGCGACTTCGGGAAGAGATGCAGAAAATTAAGCTCGGAGGGGGTGTTGTTCGCAGTAGTGTCGATGGGAATGATGTCGGCGCCGCTCAGCAACGAAAAGCATCCAACTTCAGAATGGTGATGCCGCAGCATCGTCAGAAGCACACGCCGCTGTTCCGAGTGGAAGTCAATCTTCTATCTGCGACTCCGCCTTCTCTCGCGACTATCGCTGCTAACTCGAGTCGGAACGGCAACGCTGCTTCTCGATACACTCGAAGGAACTCTGGCTTTTCGACGCTGAATCCAGCAAAGCCCCCCTCCCCAACACGTGAGAATCGACTCTCCCATTCCTCCCTTTCCAGCGACCTTCTCACTTTCACACCAACCACCGAATTGTTGCGATCTCAAGTCGAGACGCTAATATTTAACGGACTGAAGGCGGTCACAAACCGCGAAAGACTGCTCTGCAACGCGATGTTTAAAGTCTATGTGGAGACTAGCATGGAGAGTGGATTGGGCGGGAGTGACGGAGGGGACGATGGCGACGGCAGCGGAGAGATATCCAGCGAAAGCATGGACTTGGATATCCTAATCATGGAAGACATCACTTTTATTGAGACCCTGCAAGAGATCAACTCGATCGTCTTGGACGCGTATGATCTTGCTGAAGGAAGCTGTCGAAGTCTGTCGCCATTTCTAGAGAAATACCAGGCGAACATGCTTTTCTGTGCGCAGATCTGCGACCCTCTCTATTTGCAAAACTCCCATGTCGAAGAGTTTCGGGACCTGCTTGAGAAGTACACGAACGAAATCCAAGCATTTGATGAGCTGCCGGACGCGTCTTTGTGCGGTCTATTGCTGCTTGATAACGTCAAACTGAACGCGGTACTGAAGCCATCACCCCGCAGGTGTCTGGAGAGGTTGCACATGCTCATCCCTCTGGTGATTCGACATAAGAATGAGTGCTTTATGCAGGAGTTGAGCGCCAGCAATGAGCAAATTAGCTCTGTTCCTACGACTGTGGATGAGTTTGCTGCCACGTTGGCATATCTTCGGCAATTGCAAGCAGATACGGATCGCTTCGATGACCGGTACTCGTTGCTGAGAAACTTGTATATGTTGGTGGAGGACTTCGATATCAAGATCACCGATGCAGACCAAATGAATGCGTTCCTAGTGTCTCAAAAGAGAGCACAGCTTCGCACCTCAATGGAGTTGTTCGAAAATAGCTGCGACCAGTACTCAACAAAATTTGCGTTCGAGCTGGAGGCTCGGATACCAGGTCTCGCCGCGCAATTAAGTCAGATCTCCGAGACGCTCGCACATCCGTCCGTGTTCCAGCTGGAGTCAGACCCGAAGGATATTGTACAGTATCTGATTGAGGTGGAGAAGCAGCTGGTGGGTCTTGAGGAAGTAGTCGAAAAGCATTTCTATTACGAGAAAACGCTTGCACTTCCTCAGACAACAGCATTTGAAGAAATGAGCGATGTCAAAACTGATCTCATGCTGAAAATGGACCTTTGGAAAGCACTGAGCTCCTGGAATGGAGCAGTAGTGCAATGGGACAAACTACTGTTCCCGAAAGAAGTTGACGCGGTCGCAATCGCCGAGGATATCCAAGACTACCATGCGCAGATTCTCTCTTGGGAGAAGAATCTCTCGCCTGGGATGCATCTTCTCTGGGCACACTTGAAATCAAAAGTCGAGGAGTATCGTCTCACTATGCCGATTTTGACAGACCTGCGCTGTCCCAGTTTCGAAGAGCGGCATTTCGTGGAGCTGCAAACGATACTGGGCTTCAGCATCCGACCATTCGACCACGATCGCTCCGCGAGGACAGCATTGACACTCGGTACACTCGTGAACATGCAGCTTGCTCCATTTGGACCGCAGATCAATCGTATTGCGATGGAGGCAACGCAAGAGCGGGTTCTCAAGGAAATGCTTGATAAAATAGTCGCGCTGTGGGAGCATATGGAATTCGAAGTGAAACCGTACAAAGATGCCAAAGACTCGTACGTGTTGGTCTCGTATGAGAATGTCTACACCAGTCTAGAAGAGTCACTTGTGAGTATGACTGCAATTCTGAGTTCCAAGTACCTGACCCCGATCAAAGACATCGCTACGACATGGCAAAGGCGACTCGCAATCTTTCAGGAAACCCTCGACGCGTGGATCGAATGTCAGCGGAAATGGATGCACCTTGAAAGTATCTTCGCTGCGCCAGACATACTGAAGCAATTGCCAAACGAAGGGATTTTGTTCGTCGGGGTGAATCAGTTTTGGAAAGACCTGATGCGGCGAACCCGCGACCAGAAAAACTGCTTGAAAGTGTCGGGTGCAGTATATTTTGGATTCGCGAACAGTGGTAGCAACGCTGGCGGGACCGTGAGCGCTGGGGCTGGACATGCCGTCCTCGATACCATGCTAAAGCACAATGCGTCGTTGGAAAGGATCGAGAAATCGTTGGAAGACTATTTGGAAACCAAGCGAGGTTTTTTCCCCCGATTTTATTTCATCTCGAATGACGAGTTGCTGGAGATTCTTGCGCACGCGAAAGAGCCTCAAGCTGTCCAGCGGCACTTGTGCAAATGCTTTGATGCGCTAGTAAGTCTGGAGCTAAGCGAAGACTCCAACCATCCAGCTGGAAGCGGGGTCTCGGGAAGCAGAAATTACCAAGAGATTGTCGCGATGATCAGTCCGGAAGGCGAGCGCGTAGCGTTTGGACGGAATTTGAAAGCCCGAGGCAATGTAGAGGACTGGCTAAACGCCGTGCTGGCAAATATGAAAGCCACGTTGCACAGGCATATCAAAAGCTGCCTGCTGGACTATCAGCATGCGTCGAGAGAGAACTGGCTCTTTCGCCATCCAGCACAGGCTGTAGCTGTCGTCTCCTACATAATATGGGCGAGGGAGTGCGAGACCTGCTTCCGTTCTGCGTCGCACGATCCGATCCGGGAGCTGAAACTGTGGCATCAAACGATTTGCACGCAGCTGAGCAATCTGACGAGGCTTGTGCGGACATCGCTCAGCACGCTTCAGCGAAGCTTAGTGGTGTCCTTGGTCACGACGGATGTCCACTTTCGCGACGTCGTTGAAGATTTAGTTGAAAGGAAAGTGACATCCGCGGACGATTTCATTTGGGTCCAGCAGTTGCGGTACAACTGGCAGCCAGAGCAGGACGAGTGTGACGTCGTGCAAGCAAACTGCCGGATCCAGTACGGGTACGAATACATGGGCGCTTGCACCCGACTCGTGATAACGCCACTGACGGACCGTTGCTGGATGACCATCACTGGAGCGCTCGAGCTGCGATTTGGAGCCGCTCCCTCGGGATCTGCTGGGACAGGTAAGACGGAGACATCAAAAGACCTGGCAAAGGCTTTGGGTATTCTATGCATTGTGTTCAATTGCAGCGACCAGATTGACTACAAAATGATGGGCAAGATGTTCAATGGCGTGATTCAAGCAGGCAGCTGGGCGTGCTTGGACGAGTTCAACCGCATCGATATCGAGGTCTTGTCTGTGGTCGCGCAGCAAATGCATGTGCTGCGGCATGCGCGACTTGCGAATAGCCATGACGTATTCTTCGAAGGCAAGCAAGTCGCTCTAAAAGACCACCATGTGATCATCACCATGAATCCGGGGTATGTTGGACGAACGGAGCTCCCTGATAATTTGAAAGTGTGCTTCCGCCCAGTAGCGATGATGGTGCCAGATTATGCGCAGATTGCCGAGATCTTACTGTTTGCCGAGGGATTCCAAACCGCAAAGATCCTGTCAAGGAAACTCACAAAGCTGTTCAAGCTTTGCAGCGAGCAGCTGTCGCAGCAACCGCACTACGATTTCGGAATGCGATCCGTTAAATCGGTGCTCACAATGGCAGGAGCTCTGAAGCGTGTGACGACCACGTCCTCGTCGCTCTCGAGCCAGCTCGACGAGAACATGCTGCTCATTCGAGCGATGTATGACGCCAACATCCCAAAGTTCATTGACGATGACATCCAACTATTTCGCGGTATGTTGCGAGATCTTTTTCCGGAGACGCTGTCATCGTCATTTACAGGTGGTGATGGACTATTCCATGCTGCCGCATCAGAGGTGTCTAGTTGGATGCCTTCACTGGAAGAAGAAGTGGACCATCAGTTGGTGCTGCATGGGCTGCAGATTGCTCCGACGTGGAAAAGGAAAATCATCGAGTTGTTCATGACCCTCGATGTGCGGATTGGTATCGTTCAAACCGGTGCGAGTGGAAGCGGCAAAAGCACAGCGATGCGGATCTTGAAAGCGTCCTTAACGACTCTGCGAGATGTTAAAGCCCACCCGAGTAAGCAGTTTCAGCGCGTCTTCTCATTTACTCTCAACCCCAAGTCCATCTCGATGGGAGAGTTGTATGGGTTCTTCCATCCGATTACACGCGAGTGGACAGATGGGCTAGCGTCGAGCATTTTACGCGCCTGCATAGCTGAGAAAAGTGAGCAGCTGATGGGCAACCACGTCAAGGGAAGTGACAGCGCAAGTGGCGACCCCAGCGACGGTGGACCGTATTATTGGATAACTTTCGATGGTCCGATCGACGTGTCGTGGATCGAGAGTATGAATACCGTACTGGACGACAATATGACGCTTTGCCTTGCGAACGGAGAGCGAATAAAGCTGCTCCCAAGGATTCAGCTGCTATTTGAGGTGTTGGACACTGCGTCAGCTTCGCCAGCAACCGTCAGTCGTCTGGGCGTTGTGTACTACCATCCTGGGAACCTGGGGTGGCGTCCGTATGTGGAGACATGGGTCGCAGCGCTCGCTGTTCCTGTCCCGAGCACTTCGAAGGAGGCAAGCGATGGCAGCACGAAGGTAATGATGCGACTCGATGCGAAGCACAAAGCCCGTGTGCTCCAATATTTCGAGATGTTCATCGACGCGGGATTTGCATTTCTGCATTCCCAGTCGAATGCCAAGTCAGCCGGGTCTACTTCTCAGAAAGTCCCGATTGCGACGAGCGATTTGACATTTGTGACCACGATTTGCCACATTTTCCAAAGTCTATTGCTCTATCGAGTGCCATCCCAGTTGTTTGGCTCTACGTCGGTGGCGTCCATCCCCGGTGGGGGACCTCCTCAAGCTGCAGCTGTTGCTGAATTGGAGCAGCAGCAGAACCGATGTCTGGATTTGTTGTTTTTCTTCAGCTACACGTGGTCGTTCGGTGGGAATCTGTACCTCGATCACTTCAAGAAACCCTTCCAGGAGTTCGTTCACCGACAAATCTTGTCGCACGAACAGTTTCTGAGCAAGGATCTGCTGGCAATCGATGGGAAAATCCCTACTCCCCGCGGCATGAGCCAGGTGATGGACAACATCCAAGACTACGTCATCGATTTCCAACATTTGAGCTTCTCACCGTGGGAGAACTTGAATCTGGATGCTGTGCAGCGCTCCATTGACTACCATCCCGATTTGCCATTATCCCAAGTGCTGGTCCCCACCACCGACGTCATCCGATACACATACTTGACAGAACTCTTGGTGATCGATGCGAAGAAGCCGGTCTTCCTCACCGGTGCAACTGGATCCGGCAAATCCGTGATCATGAATAACCTTATCGACGCGCATACTCGGTCTTCATTCGAAACAACCTCTTCGTCCACAGCGGAGCTCGCAATTGCGTCGAGCGGTGTAAACAGTGGTCGGGTAATGCCGATTGCCCTCCATTTCTCAGCGCAAACGTCTAGCGTTGTCACCCAGTTGAGTCTGGAAAGCAAACTCACCAAGAAGCGCAAAACGGTGTTGGGTGCTCCCGTGAACAAGCAATTGGTGGTGATTTCCATTGACGATATCAATCTACCGACAGTTGAGCGCCATGGAGCCCAGCCTCCGATTGAGCTCCTTAGACAGTACTTGGAGTTCAAAGGCTTTTACGACCGCGAGAAGTTCTTCTGGAAAGAAGTGACGGACTCCGTGTTGCTCGCTGTTGGAGGTTTACCAGGTGGCGGTCGCCATTCGTTGTGTCCACGGTTCATCCGCCACTTCGCTGCCGTGCTTTGTCTTCCGAGCAGCGACGAAGAATCTATGAAAACGATTTTCCAGACGATTATGGCGGCGCACATCACGTTTTGCGGTGCAATCTCCAAAAGTGCGAAAGACATGCTGCTGCAGCTAGTTGACACGACTTGCCAGCTATATCAATCGGTCGCAAGCGATTTGCTGCCGACTCCCTCGAAATGCCATTATCTCTTCAACCTCCGAGACGTGACAAAGCTGATGCAAGGGGTTGTCGTAGGAACCCGTCGATTTTGTAGCAGCTCCAATAACAAGAATACGACGGACACAGCAGTCTCGGCGCTCGCTAGCTCTATTACAGTGGACACGGTTGCGAGATTATGGGCTCATGAGAGCATTCGCGTTTTTCGAGACCGTCTGGTTGAGGAAACAGATCGAAAGTGGTTTTCGGAGCAACTCGTAATGCTCGCGAATAGCTCCCTCGGACTATCTTGGACCTTGGAGCATGTGTATGACGTTGGGCGAAGTGGTCGACGACAAAGCAGCGGAGCTACGAAACACGTACCGCTTATCTTCGGAGTGACCTCGTCGCAGTCGCATGCGGCAGGAGGAGAAGCAGGTAGCTCCATTCGAGTCGAAACGCCTTGGCACCACTATGAAGAGATCCCCGACTTCAGGCGTTTCGAAGCCGAACTGGATAGGGGGATGACGAGATTCAATGAGAGCGACCGGAGGTCGAGTGCGCTGCAACTCGTGTTTTTCAGCGATGCCATCGTCCACGTCGCAGCAATTTCGCGGATCTTGATCCAGCCTCGTGGCCACGCTTTGCTTCTCGGGATGAGTGGGTCTGGGAAAAGGTCCCTGACACGACTCTCTGCATTTTTGAACGGATACAACTGCTTTGAGATTGAAGTGCGAAAGAACTACGGACTTGCGGATTTCCGCGAAGATCTCAAGACCATGATGCTCGACACTGTTTTCGGAAGGAAGGGTCGTGGAGATGGTGGCAGTTCGACACGCAGTGCGGACGCTCGGGTTTCACCTGCGGTGCTTCTATTGAATGATTCCCAGCTCAACTCCGACGGGTTCTTGGATGACATCAATACTCTGCTAAGTGGAGGTGAGATACCGAAGCTGTTCTCTCTGGAAGAGCGAGAAAAAATCATCACCGAAGTTCGCACGATGTGGGGCTCCAAAACGCACCGCCAATCGGGTCATCGTCCCATGCTGCGTGGCAAGACAAAGCAAGACCAAGCATCTGCGACCGAAGACCACAGCAGAAAAGACTGCGAAGCGTATTTCCACATGCAGGTGCAAAAGTCCATGCACATCGTCCTGTGTCTGTCGCCAGTAGGCGATGCGTTCCGTGCACGCTTTCGGGACTTCCCATCGCTGATCAATGGCACAACCATTGATTTCTTTGACGAGTGGCCGAGGACTGCGCTGCAGTATGTCGCCGACCGCTTCCTGTCGCAAACGCCAGACAATGGTCCTAGTGGACTTGGCGCAGCGACGAAGAATGCGCTCGGGTTACTCTGTGTGGAGATGCATCAGTCAATCGGATCGGAAGTAGTCGAGTTCTTTGCAAAATGCAAGCGCAAGGTGTACATCACACCGCAGCACTACCTCGATCTGATCACACTCTTTGGCAGCATCTTGCAAGACAAGAGAGGACTCCTCGAGTCCAAACTGCAGCGGCTGACAACAGGAGTCGTCAAGCTAGAAGAAACCAATGCGCTTGTGAATACGCTGCAAGACGAACTAGTAGCTCTGCAGCCGATTCTCGTCGAGAAAACCAAAGAAGCAGAGCTTTTATTTGAGCGCGTGGGGGTGGACCAAGCAGAAGCGAGCAAAGTTGCAGAGCGGGTGGCACTCGATGAGAGCAAGGTGAAGCAACAGCAGCAGGAAGTTGCAGCTTGCCAAGCTGATGCCCAGTCGGACCTCGATCTGGCCTTGCCAGCGCTTCACGCTGCTGTGTCTGCATTAGACTCGCTGGATAAGAAAGATATCACTGAGGTGAAAGGCTTTGTGAAGCCTCCTCAGGCAGTACAAGTTGTAATGGAGGCTGTCTGCATCATGCTCGGCGAGAAACCGGATTGGGACACAAGCAAACGCATCCTGTCGCGAAGCACATTTATGAACGACCTGAAGGAGTACGATAAAGACAATATCCCCCCAGCGACACTCAAGAAAATCCGCAAATACATCGACAATCCTGAATTCGCAGTCGATGAAGTCAAGAAAGTGTCGCGAGCAGCAATGTCGTTGTGCATGTGGGTTCACGCCATCGACACCTATGCGCGTGTTCATAAAGAGGTGGCGCCAAAACGCCAGCGACTTGCTGAAATGAACAAAGAACTCGCTGAAGCGAACGCGAAACTAGAGGCGAAGCAAAATGAGTTGTTTAAAGTGGTGGAGAGTGTGCGGATACTGAAAGAGCAATGCGACGCAACGCTCGCTGAAAAGCAGCGCCTTGTCGATGAGTCAGAATTGACCCAAGCGCGACTTCAACGAGCGGAAAAGTTGACGCTCGGACTAAGCGATGAGCGTGTGCGCTGGAAACACAGCATCGAGCAGCTGAAAGACGAAGGCAAAGCCATCATTGGGGACTCGTTCTTGGCAGCGGCGTGCATCTCTTACCTTGGTCCCTTCGATGGTCACTTTCGCGCCAAGATTTTAAGTCACTGGGTGTCCTATGCTGGCAATCTGGTGGACGTGTCGAGCCCATTTACCCTCGAAGATGCGTGTGGAGACGCAATGGAGCTTCGTGAGTGGCAGCTGCTTGGACTGCCAAGTGATTCGGTGTCGGCTGGAAATGCAATCTGCATCATGAAAGATAAAGAGCGCTGGCCACTCATGATTGATCCACAGCAGCAGGCGAGCCAGTGGATCAAGCGCATGGAAGCACCAAGTGATCTCCGGGTTATCAAGAGCAACGACAACGCACTCATGCTCGTGGTAGAAGACTGCCTTGTCAATGGGAAGCCTCTTCTGATTGAAGACTCGTCCGAGATAATCGAGCCATCCTTGGAACCTGTACTGTCCAGAACGTCGATGACAAGTAAGTCCACGGGAGCGTCCGCAGCACTTGGGTACGTCAAGTTGGGCGACCGCATCGTTGAGGTCAATACGCAAAAGTTTCGCTTGTACATGACCACGAAGCTTGGCAACCCCCAATTTATCCCCGACGTGTTTATCCGCATGAATGTGATCAACTTCACCGTCACACGTGACGGTCTAGAAGATCAATTGCTCAGTGCGGTCGTGAAGAAAGAGCGTCCCGAAGTCGAGGAGCGCAAGCAGAAGCTGCTGTTCAGTATCTCCCAGGACCAAAAGTTGTTGCAACAAATTGAGATCAAGATTTTAAGTTTGCTGTCGGAGTCGAAAGGGAACATTCTGGATGACGTGGAACTCATCCAAGCCCTTGACACTTCCAAGCAAACGTCGATCGTGGTGACTCGGCGACTCGAAGAGTCGGAGATCACGAAGCAAGAGGTTTTGGATATCCGCAATCACTACAGCACAGTGGCAGTTCGGGGGGCGCTCCTCTATTTCGTGATTGCAGATTTGACCAGCTTGGACCCGATGTATCAGTACTCCCTGGAGTACTTTAGTCGACTGTTCAATTTGAGCGTCGATGAAGCCCCAGTGTCGTCCGAGCTGCCGAGTCGGCTCGAAAATCTGAAGTCTCACCTGACATTTGTCGTTTACCGGAATATCTGTCGCGGGTTGTTTGAAGCCCACAAGCTGCTGTTTTCGCTGCTTATTTGCTTGCGCGTGCAAGTCATGAAGGAAGAGCTCAGCCAAGATGATATCCGTCTCCTCGACTCTTCCACGCTAAAGTGGGGGAAGAACGAGCATGAACCCAGTCTACTGCAGCAAGGTGGCGGGTCAGCACGATCCGGAGAGACTCAATCCGAGGAGCGTGATCCAACAAATGTGCTCGTAGCGCTGGGGGAGAAGTCGCGTACATTCAGTGATCTGCTGGAAACGTATCGGTGCGAGCCAAGTGCCTGGACGTCCTGGATCTCGAGTCCAAATCCGTACTCAGCGCGCTTGCCAAGTGGATGGGACGAGAGTTTGCCGAGCTTTTATCGTCTCGTACTGATTCGATGGCTTCGAGAAGAAACCCTAGCTGAGGCTGTGAAGATCTATATCGGCGAAAATCTGGGGAGCAAATTCGTCGTCGCTGAAAATCTCGCCATGAGCGAGATCTTCTTTGATATGGATAAGAGCACACCGTGCCTGTTCATTCTGTCCTCTGGCGCAGACCCGAAAAGCATTTTGGACCGTTTTGCACGGGAGCGAGCATACTACGATGAGAAATACCACGCGATCTCGCTGGGTCAGGGTCAGGGTCCTGTTGCCGAAACCTTGATGGCCAATTGCATGCGGGAAGGACATTGGCTGGTGCTGCTCAATGTGCATCTCGCGAAATCCTGGCTTGCGAGGTTCCAGCAGCTGCTTACAGTGGTCAAGGAAACCCAAATCAACGACGTGCATGACGACTACCGATTGTTCCTTGCGTCCTTCCCTGCCGCCTACTTTCCGATTGGGATCTTGCAGAACAGTGTCAAGGTGATCTGTGAACCTCCGAAAGGGATCAAAGCGAATCTACGCCGCTCCATGGCACTTTTGACGGCGCATTTTGAAGACACACCGGACAGCAGCGACGATAGGGAGTCGACACTTGGCAGTGCGTGGTTGAAAAAGGTGGAGTATCAGCTAGCGTTCGGTTTGAGCGTTTTCCATGCAGTGATCCAAGAGCGCGCCAAATTCGGTCCGCGAGGATGGAATCTAACATACGACTTCAGTGATGCCGACTTTTTGAGTGTGCTCACGCTCCAGCGACGACTGCTTTTCGGCGCAACAGCTCGCCGGGGATCGGTACTCTCCGGTTCTCCACACGACGATGGGGCTGGCAGCGACGATGGCCACGAAGACGCGTCTGATAGCGACGGCAATAGCACTCCGCGCACTAGTCGTACGAGAGCTAGCAAGCGGCAGCGGATTCCATGGGATGCCTTGCACTTCCTCACTGCCGAGATTTATTACGGAGGCAGGGTCACCGACGAGTTTGATCGGCGGTGCCTCATGGCCAACTTGAGGCGTTTCTGCTCTGCTGCTGCATTGAACCCAGCGAGTAGTCACGACACAGTTTGTCCTATCGACCCAGCAGAGGAGCAAGCGGAACTGTCCGCAGCGCGATTGCTGTTTCCTTTCTCCGACGACCAGTTCTGCTGTCCTGAGTTTGCAACACGCCAGTCCATGTCCGACTTTGTCGACGCCTTGCCGTCGATGGATGCGCCATACGTGTTTGGCATGCACCCAAATGCGCACATCTACTATCAAAAGCAGGACGCGCAACGCCTTGTAGGTGCACTCCTGCAACTTGAGCCGTACGACCAGAAGAGTGAAGATGATGTTGGTGATGATGATGATGCAAATGAAGAGAAAGCGAGGATCGCTGCTGCTGGGTGCGGATCCTCTGGAAGCAGCACCGAACAGATCGCCATCCATGTGGCAAAAGACATTCAACAAAAGCTCCCGCTTCCTCGACTTGTGTCCGATTCAAAGGCAGCGCTTGCGAAGGATGGACTCGTCGACCCTCTCGAGGTTGTGCTCCACCAAGAGCTCTCGAAATGCCACATGCTGCTTCAGTATGTGCACGGACGTCTGGATGCGGTTCAGCAAGCGATCCAGGGACTTGTCGTCATGTCGCACTGCATCGAGGAGGTGGCACATAGTCTCTCGATCCATCAAGTGCCGCTCGAATGGCGGCGGAAAGATGGCACGGCGACAGGGAGTGGGTTCATGGCGCTCGCCGCCTCGTCGTCCATGTCGCCAGCACCGCTAGGTCAATGGGTGAACCAGTTGGTGGTCCGCTACACGTTCCTGCACCATTGGCTCTCGAAAGGGATGTCGCCACGCAACGTGTTCCCGTTATCCGTTTTCTGCTTCCCGCAAGGATTCTTCACTGCGATTTTGCAGCGACATGCGCGCAGATACGCGATTCCGATCCATCACTTGGACTTCCAGTTTGCTGTCGTGGCGCATGGACTGCAAGCACAACTGCTGCCACCACCACTGTCCGCTTCGAGTGACGACACCGCAGCTGAAGGACACAAAGAGAAGGACGGCGGTGACGATGGTGATCCACTGGAAGACAATGGCATCGATGGTGCATACATCTCTGGGATGTTTCTCGAGGGAGCGCAATGGAGCGACGAGAAGCAGGTGCTTTGTGACCCAGCGCCTGGCGTCATGCACCATCTCATGCCGGTTATCCACGTGCTGCCTCACTCCATTGCGCCACCAGCATCCGTTCCATCCAGCACTACTGCTGCTTCGACCAGCGCATCGACTCGATCAGGAGCACTGGGTTCACATGGAACAGCACCAGGGTCCTTGCCGTATCCATCCAAGAAAGCCCCCTCCCAGGAGGAACCTCCCAGGAAACACCATCCCCACTCGACTCACAGTGAAGCAGCAGCAGCATTCAAGTACGCGTGTCCTGTGTACAAAACCCTTGCTCGGAAAGGCACGATGTCGACCACGGGCATTTCGACCAATTTTGTGGTAGCGATCGAGTTGCCCTGCGAACGACCCGCGGAGCATTACGCTCTGAATGGCACTGCGTTGGTGTGCAATATCAACACGTGAGGGAAGCAGCAGAGCATTGCACATCCAGCAGGACTCGAGTGTCAACGCATCGAGTCACTCGCAGCAGCAACGATGAAGGAGGATTTCCATTGCATCATTATCGTCGTCGATTTTGCTTGTCAATTTTTGCAGCGGCAAAAAAAGTCCAGCGACTTCCTACAGTGAAGGACATAATAATAGTGATGAGGAAGCCTCGCAAATTGCATACCACACCCATCAAACACAGGTATACAGAATCCGCATGAATCCAAAAAACCGACATCGCTTTTCCATCATGTCCGGAATCGTTTGAAACATGTATACTTACGTTTAAAACACATCCATCACGTTTTTCCCTCCTTCCCCAATCGCCTACCGTCCGCTCCTGCAGCTTCGCTTCCCCCCAGCAGCTCCTTTTGCGAAGCGAGTGGAAGAAAAACGTCGAGAGAAGCAAGATCATGAGCGGAGTTATTGCACGTGTCGCCAGCCTTTACCAGAAGAGCGTCGGGAAGTCGTTCGCCCAGTACGGACTCAAGTACGACGATGCCCTCGTAGAGACCGCTGCCGTCCAGGAAGCGCTCCACTGGGTGTCCAAGGACGAATACACGGCTCGTACCCGTCGCTTCGCGCGTGCCGCCGATTGCTCGCTCAAGCGCACCTACTTGCCAGAAGAAATCCAATCGATCCAAAAGCCTCTCCAACCGTACCTCGCCGAGCACGTCGATGTCGCCCAAGAGCTCGCGGACGAACGCGCCGAACTCACTAGATGGTAAATACACACACACACACAAACACAAAAACCAGTCGACCGACGACCGGGGATCGTGTGACCCGCGAAGAACAAGAGGCGAAAGAAGCAGAAGAGAAGTACAGGGGACAGAGTTTCGGTCCTTCCTCGTGCTCGAGAGAGTGGGGAGAAGGAAGGAGTTGAAGCGAATGTATGCATCTTTCTGATCGATACGTCTTTTTGTTGTTGATGGCTTTGGTGGGGCGATTCTGGTGGTCCGTTTCGACGGAGTGAATGAAAGAGAAACACGAGAACATTTTACACAGAACTACGGCTAACACGAAACAAAAAAGAAAACACACACACAGAGAGAGAAACAGAATGGGAGTGCATCTCGCATTGTGCGAATCCCATTTCACTTGTTGAGCGTTCCCGTTAATGTCCTTGCGCTTTTCCCCTCTTGGCGACTTGCACCAGAATGTACACCGTCGCTTGAAACCCACACTATTTTCAGCTAAACAGGAGTGAGCAAGCCATAACGATCGAACGCACTTTGGCGTTCCTTCCGCAGTAGACCCAGATCGAGCGATGCAGCAAGCGCAAGATGACCGCCCGCCACTGCGTCCTCGTCCCATGAGTGCAAAGCCAGCATCCTCGTCTACCTGTTCGCTGTTCTCCAGCACCAGGTCGCTTGTCCAGACTCGAGAAAGCAGCAGCTTCACAAACAACTCCAGCCACAACAGCAAAGATGGCAGCGAAGCAGAAAAAGACGAAGACGAGGATGATGGGGTTCTAGACGACGACGACGACGATGCAGATGGCGATGACGATGAAGAGCAGGACGAGTTTGGGGCTGCAGCAGAGCATGAGCTGAGAATGCGCCAGCACCGAGCAAAACCCATAATGACGAGTAGGAATGGATGGATCCAGGATTGCGTGGACTTGTAGACTGGGTTGCTAACTCTCCAAGTCCACTTCATTTTGCCTTCACAGCAGGCGCGTCGAGACAGTTCCGGCCAGCATCGGCACCTCCAGTGCGATCAAAGCCAGCTTTCAACCCGCACTCTGATAAACATCAGAGCAATCAGTCCCAGAAGAACCACAAAGCTGCAGCTGCGATCTCCATCTCGTATTTGAAAGCTGCAGCGGAAAAGAAGAAAGCTCGAGATCGCGAATTTGCGGTACGCGACCGTAAAAGTGTTCGACCCTTGCTTCTTAGTTGACTTTTGATGGCATTTACGAAAGGTTTCCGTCACTTGTGGTTTCTGTGAAGCTCGAGCTCCAACGAGAAGAATCGGAGTACAAGAAGAAGATCACGCTCAAAATCGTACGGGACAGTCTTTGCATTTGGTATCTATGGACTGGGTGCTCAGACGCCGATGGTAATCTTTCTGCGACTTGGACGTGTTGCAGGACCAAGCGAACAAGATGCTGCTCAACGCTGGAAGCAAGAAGACGTTTATGCTTGCGCCTGTAAGAGAAACACTCGATTGATCCCGAGATGCGGAAGCCACGTGACTCGTATGAGCTTGCTGACTGACTGCGTGCACTCACTCTGTCTGTATTGGAAAGGACCGAGAAGGAGTGCACATGGTCAAGATACTTGACCCACCTTCAACCGACCGCGCTGTTTCGGTGGAGATTTTCTATATCCTTTCCCCAGTTCTAAGTTGCATCCCCCTGCAACACTAGTGATGTCGTTGTCGCTCCTTGACGTCCGATTTTCCACTGCGTGAGTTTGAAAAGCTAGCAACAATCCCAATCGGTCACGCGCATCAAAGTCGTCCTCCAAGCAGGAGCTACAACATGGCGACAGAAAAACCATCCTCTGCCGCATTAAGCAATGGCTTGAAGAAGAAAACAGGAGCATCCGCGAAGCCGAGTCCTCATCGCGGCATTCGCTCCACACGAGGCAACACAAGTGCTTCGGTCAGCGATCTCTTCGCCAGCAATGGATCAGATTTCGATCAGCACTCTTCCTCCAGCAAGCGCACGGTTGCCAAGGCACCAGACCGATCGCAAATCCAAGAGGAGCTCAAAAGCGTGCTCGCGAGCACAATTGACTTGACGAAGGTGCTGCAAGACCAGTTGCACGAACTGAAGCTCAAGGGCTGGAACTTTGCAGCTCGCGCCACCGCACCTTCCGCGCAATAATCATCATCCCAACGAACCAATGCTCACACGTCACAGCTTTTTTGTCAGTGCTTCTTTTCGACAATTGAAACGCTATTTTCGACGCCAGCTCTTTATGCGTCGATTCTTGCGATGTTCGAGGACCTTGTACTGTGATGGGGTGTAATAGTAGCCCCTTCAGGTTGTTCACCAAGCAAATCAAAGAAGCGACTGATTGAGCGATCGATTGAGTGAGTGATCATGGCGGACGGAAGTGCGGATACGGAGCGCGCTGTGCGCTATCTGCACGAAGCGACTCAGGGAGCAGAGGGCGAGGACGGCAAGAAGGAGTTCTCGTGCAGATGGTTCCTCGATCGCTCTTTCTACTGCGTCAGTACGTATCCCTCGTTGGTCTTGTCGGGGAAAAGCGTTGGTGTCCTTGCGTGTCTGCTTGTTGCTCACTTTGCATGTCATGGCACTGTGCAGCTCCTGGAAACCAGATGACACACTACTACCGCTATGGATCTGCTGATGAATGCAAGGGCACGTGGAAGAACATGTACAACTGTCTCCGTGCGAGTATGATGGACGAAGGGAAAAGAGCGGTACGCGTTCTCTTTTTGATGCGTTCATGCAGACATGCTTTCCTAAGCGAGACCACTTTGGACCGTATTTGAACCCAGGACTACTTGAAAGGCACGGCCTTGGACCCAAGCAAGCCTCCACACAGTGCGGAGCCGTTGCAAGCGAAAGAAACACCTGGATGGTAACGACCAGAGGCTGACCATTCTTGCAGCAAGTTTAACATATGTGCAATAGAGTTTCCACGCAGAGCAAAATAGCAACAGAAAGCATAGAATCCATGCCGTTCTTTCCCCCTTACTACTCCGCACGATCAAACCCAAGACGAACAACAGTGGCGACAAAAATTGGTTCTCTCTCTCTTTTTTTACTTTGCGCTGCGCACAGCACCTCACATCTTGTTCACATCATTCTCGTCGTCTTTCAGCCATTCTTCCATGCCATGCAAGTCCCCCGGGAGCGCAGACGGCAATGACGGATCGTCTCCGTGTCCGATCGGCATCGGCAGCGAGTCCAGAGTAGACTCTAATAGTGCATCTAATGGGTCGAGGTAACCTTGACTGTCTCCGAAAGGGATTGGTTCTGCTAAGGACGGCTCTGGCAGCGGGAGAGAATCGGACGCGGTGAGCTGCGGCAAAGCGGACGAGTCCGACGCACTGAAGTTCGCCATCGAAAGCAAGTCCAGTTCGTTCTCAATGCTCTGTGTCACATCGAAATCGAAACCGTCCGTTGAAAGTGGAGGGAGTCCGGCAAACGATTTCTTCGCGTTGACATGAACATTCAGCAGCATATCGATATCTCCCGTTTCTTCATACTTTTCGAACGCGTCGTGCAAAATGGAATCGTCGGACGAAAGCAGCAGCGTCTTGAGCGACACTTTCTGCTCATTACTAGACAAGATCGAGGGAAAATAGGAGCACCAAGGAGTGAGACCACCGTAAACGCACATCCTTCCAACTGGACGGAATGAATAGCATCGCGAAGCACAGACACATGAAGGATCTTCTGCTCTAACTCACCTGATCTTGCCGCTCGCAGCAAGCTTGTTGACCAGCCAAAACTTGGACGACAAACTTCGCCCGCGTTTCGCTTTGCGAGACGTCCCCGACGCCGCAATCGTGCCACCCGCCTGACTGATCATCGGTCGCACGGCTTGTGGCGTTGTCAATGGTTCCGGAAACCCGGACACGTCCACATCAAGCGAGTTGATGATGTCGAAAAGACCCGGAGGAGGCGCCGATGGGTCCTCGCCGAATTTCGCCACCGGGAAGCCATCCAGCGAGAGCAAATCGCCGTCGCGGATCGAGCGGTCGAGTGCATTTTTGCGCACGACGACCCCTTTCTCGTTCTTGGATTTCGTTGGGTGCAGCAGCACTTTGCACTGGTCAAACAAGCTCGACTCCGGCTCATCGTCGGTGTTGTTGATCACTTGGTAGAAGTCGGAGAGCACGCCATTCCACTCGAGCGGCCGCTGCAGACACACGAGCGACGTCGTGTCCGAGAGCGGGTTCAGCAGCAGCACGCGGATCACTTCGCTCATCGTCTTGTGTGTGTGTGCGCGAGTACCCGAACACAGTACGCCTTATCAAATGCGAGAAGTGTGCGTGTGTGGGGGGGGGAGGAAACCCAGATGCGCGTCCCGTCGAGTCTAGCGTATGACACCTTCTTTCCCTTTTGCGACTTGGAACGAGGTCCGAGTGTGGAAACAAACATGCAGAGGAATCGCTCACTCGTGCACTTTTTGACACGAGAAAAAGGAACAAAAAACACGATCACGCAAATCGATTTGCGCGGCCTCTCATTGGCTGGAAGTGTAAAATGGAGACACCGGATTGGCTGGAAATTGACTGCCACCAACAACAACAATAGCAACAATAATAGCAACAATAGCAATCGCAATAGTGGAGACAGTTGGTCGGATGGCTTGAAAAAGGCCAGCAAGCGTTTGCGTCGTCTTCTTCTTCTTCCCCCCTTTTCCCTCCCAACATTGCGACTGCACCTCTCCCTGTGCACAGCATGTAGGTTGACCTACAGTTTCTCATTACCGCATGCATAGCGAGGAGACCACATCTCGCTGTGGCTGCTTTCTAATCGCTGTGACTGACGCTGTGGCTGACGCTGCGGCTAGCCAGACGCCCATCTATCCATCGCAGTTCCTCCGGAGACTCGATCGCAAGTGATTGCCAGCAGGAGAGTGTGTGATGCGGACGTGCGTGGCTTCATAAATTGAACCCACTCCAGCAGTAAAAATTCAGTTGTAGGTTGACCACGAACTCCATTTCGGCCAATCAATGGGAAAGCTGAGCATTCCTGCGAGGATTCAAAGCGCATCTCTTTGGTGCTTCTCCATCGCTCGTTCAAGCGACGATAAATACCGCGGATGCAAATGCGTCCCATCGAGCACGAATTCAGGACGCAGCTACGGTTTTCGGCAAGACACACATGGAACGGTCAACATACGATGGCGCTGGAGAAAACAGTTCCGCAATCCTTTTTTCTTCTCTCGATCCACAGCAACCGATTTTCGTGTTTCTTACCTTTTCGTCCGGTGAGTCGTAAACCAAATCGTCAAAGAAGTCGAGCCACTTGCAAACCTTGCTTTTCCGGACATGCTTCTTGAAGATCTCGTTGTATTGGATGACCAATTGCCGCGTTTCGTTCAGCACTGGGACAACAGGATGGATAAATGCCTCGAACTCGTATTTGTCGACCACATCAGCCAACACCTCCATGAAGATGCGGATTGTCGCATCCATGCCTTCTTCGATTGACTGCAATTCCCGCAACGATAAAGCAAGCAGTTAAATCTCACCTCTTCGACAGTGCTTAGCGATTGGAAACATACCTCATATTTGCATTTCTCGACGGCAACCAAGATGCCTTCTCTGCAGTCAATCTCGCCAAAGAGAAACACCACCTTTGAGCGCGGAGGAATGCCCTCCAGCACGCGCCAAAAGTTGATCTTCGGGTAAAAAACCGAGTCTTTCCGCAAATGCCAGTGCTTGAGTCCGGTAACCAACGCAGGATGCAGAAGCGTCGGTCGTCCATTCAACGTAACTTCGCGCCATGCAGTTGCAAGCGTATGTGAATCGCCACAGACATACACCGAGGACTTCGGTGGCGACCCAGGTGTCGCAGGTGGTGCGAAGCCATCTGCAACTGAAAGCAGCTGTGCGATGCAGCTGTAATATGCTTGCTCGTTTCGGATCGTCGTTCGATGAAGCTCTTTTCCGATGCGGACAGGCTCGATCAAGCTGATCAGACGCGGAAGCCCCGACACTCTTCCACGCAAGAACAGGATCTAACAAATACGAGCAGGCATGACGTATCAGTAGAAGCACACCACAGTGTAGAGTCCATATCATATCGCAATACGGTCGCTGCACGACTACCTTTACAATCGTGAAGAAACACGCCAGCAAGTCCAATTCTTGCTCCGATAACGAGCGTTTCCGACCGCAGGTTTTCCGATCGTGGTGCACACTGCCGTTGAGGTATACGGTAGCATACCCAGGATCTTTTGCGGTCCACTCCACACGCCACTGCTCTTTTTCGGTGGGCACGACAGCTTGACGACGCGACTCCCAGCCATCCATCTCGAGAGCTTTCAGAATGGCTCCAGCAGTGAGCGCACCAGCGACCGCTAACGAAGCGTTTTGACGAAAAAACGAGATCAGCACCGCATACGCACTTTCGTACCGATTGTCCACTTCGAGTACGTGCGCATGGTTCAGCGCGTAGCTGGGACACGAAGGATTACCGCGTAAAGCTTGCTCGAAGCATGCCACACTGGACTCAATCGCACCAAAATCTTTCAAAATCGTACCGATGAACGCATACGCAGCAGCAGAGGACTCGCTTTCCGGCGGAACAACCTGCTGCAGTCTCTGTACGCCCTCGCTGTCCTTGAGAAAAGCTGCGAGGTGCTTTTTCACTCTCCTGTCGCTCGATCGGCTCACCAAGACGCGCAGCGCCATGCTCAGCGCCTCGCTTCTCTTGCCTCGATCATACGCGACCTTCGCATACAGCAAGAGTGCATCGAGGTTCACGTTCGGGTCCTGCAAGTCGGGCAGCAGGTGCATCAGCAACGCGATCGCCGTCTCTTGGAGCTCGGGCGATGACGCATGCATCTCGTACAGAGTCTGCGCTTTCAGAAAATCCATCTGCGCTTCCATTTCCTCTTTTTCTGTAGAGGAAGAATCCACAGGTACAAAGATTCCGCAGCACTTTGATTCTTGGCGAAGAAACAGCTGCAGCTTCTCAATCATCTCTAGCGCTTGACGATATTTCTTGAGCTGGATCTCACAGGTTACGACTTTCAACCCGCTCTCGAACGCGAGCTTGGCGTTTGCTCGATCTCTGCATGGCCGCGCACTATGCGTCTGCCAGCACTTCATGTACCACTCAGCCGCAGCAACCTCAAACTGCCGATTGGACGCGTGAATGTCGCCAATCGCGATCAGCGCTTCGGGGTTGTGGGGCTCCGTGGGGAGGATCAAGGTCTCGTAGAGCTGCTTCGCCGATCGATACTTGTGCTGCTTCATTTGAGCTGCGCCAAGATCCAAGAACACGCGCAATTGCGAGGTCATCGGGTGCTGTTTCTTCTCTTTTCGCTTATGGTCGTCGGGGACGTGCTGACTGCTGTTTCCGCAATGACCATGGTGGTGATTGCGTGTGGCGCTTGTCTTGCTGCTGCTTTTTGCAGTAGGATCGGGTGAGGATGATGCAACCACCGGAATCGCGACACCAGTCGGGACTTTCGTGGGGGGTTGTGTGCCATCAAGTCTCCGCACCACAACGAGCTCAAAGTCGCAGTCTCCAACCTGGTCTCCTTCTCGCTCGTGCAGCACTGCTGCTATCCATTTCTGCGCTCTCCTGTCCTTGTCCAAAGGTTTCCGGGACGACATTTCTTGATTCCGCTCCGTCCACACGTCAATGTCGGCAAGCGTTAGAGCGGGTTGCGAAGGAAACTTCTTCGCGAAGGACGCGCAAAACACTCGCAGCACGTCGTCGAAGGTCGCGACGCTCGGTGTGAGCGTGATGCGCTTCGTCCAGAGAGGCGCAGCAGTGTCTTCCTTTGCGGCTCCTTCGTAATGCACATAGAGTTTCATGGCTTCATGCGGGGTCTCCCTTTTGGCTGGTCTTCCTGGAATACAGAGAATGCGGAATGGATCGCCGCTCTCGCAGGCGACTGTAGATTGCACCGTAAAGTAAGCAACAGTCAAGAGAAGATACTCGGACGAAACAGACAAGTGACCGATGGCTTTCCAATGTGGTGCGTTTGGAAATTGTGCTGCTGCTGTTGTTGTTGATGTTGTTTCTTATTTTGTTTATGTGTTCTGTATTTGCCTTCCTCTTTACAATAACATGAATATTCCACTTGAGCGTCCGCATTGAGTTCGAAAGAGAAAAAAAACGAAACGAGAACAACGCGAAGACAAAGCCAAACAAATGCAACCAAATCTATGAAGACTCGAAAATGAACCAGTCGCGGACAAATACACCAACGAGAGCAAGCCCAGAAGCACATCGCTCCAAGCGACGCCACCGACCACAATAGTCGCTATCAGTGTGCGCTTTTCACAACGACCAAAGCGGATTCTCATACTTCTTTCTGCACCGATGCCGGCGCAAGACGAACACACGAGTTTCTGCTTTCCCTTGCCTTCACTCCACAAAGTTCATAAAGCGCCGTCGGCGCCTTGTTCGTTTGTGCTTTTCTGCGTTGATTTTTGTTATACAGTTGTTGTTGTTGTTTTTGGGGGCGGGTGTTTTCGAGTTGCTTCATTCTTCATCGATTCCTCATCTTCCTCATCTTCGTCATCATCCAGTCTTCTCCTTCTCCTTCTTCTCCTTCCACGTCACGCTTGCAATGTTCCACACAATGCGGAATTGGTTTATTCGTCATCGTCGTCGTCGGCGGAGAGAGTGATCTTCTTCGCCTGCTGGGCTTCGTAAAACTTGTAGAAGTTGGTGGTGCGCTTGAGCTCACCGTCCTTCCACGA
Organism: Globisporangium heterothallicum; assembly: GCA_023334155.1. Taxonomy (NCBI): domain Eukaryota; phylum Oomycota; class Peronosporomycetes; order Pythiales; family Pythiaceae; genus Globisporangium; species Globisporangium heterothallicum. Next base: position 29,820 of record JAASGH010000103.1, read on the forward strand.
GTTCCAGGCGGCGCCAGCGATGAGACCGAGACCGGTGGCGATGACGATGTCCTTCAAAGGGCTGATCATTTTCGACTGCTTCTGCGACTGCTTCTTGATCTGCGTTCGTTTCTGTGTGTGTGGCGCGACAGAGAGAGCTTTCGCTCCTTCCATCCGTCTCCCCCTCCGCTCACAGCAAAACACACAACCCCTCCCTCGAACCAGGACGGATGGCATCCCAGTCACACCGCATTTGCACTCCCAATCGAGATAGATCGAAGCGACAAAGACGAGCATGACACCCTGTCTCTCACATCGAGCACCTCCCAGAATCGATCCCGAAACCCTTTTAAATGCATACCCTGCTGCATGTGCTGTTGTGGAGTCGATGTTGCTGGGCATCGAGACTGTATACACACATATCCTCGCAAAGTGCGTTCGATGGCACACTCTAGTTCGAAGAGGGAACCAATTTGGATAGAGAAACGCACCAGACGTACTGTAGCGATCGCGCTACGTCCGATGTCTTCTGGTCCCCCATTGGTCTAGTCTGTGTGTAACTCCGAAGTTTAGACCAATCCGGTGCCTGCTGCAAGTTTTCTAGTGGTTCCTAGTCTTTGCAACCTACACACGCGATCCGAAATGCATCCATTTCTGCAGCTCAACCTACACCATCCTGCAACCATTTTGCTCACCTAGAAACACGCTCCCCTTAAAACCGGATATGCCATTTTGAACATCCCACTCCAATATCCTTCACATGACCTTTCATAGCGAAAAACACATCCCGACGAACAACCGAGCGAATCACCGATGGCGCAATGGAGACGAAGCGGCAGTGCCACGATCGCCGCTGCGGCGATGGCCACGGCGTGGAACGCGCACGGGAACGGCTTTGTGTGGGACGACCGCGCCGCGGTCATCGGGAACAAGGACGTCCGCTCCGACGTCAACGGCACCGCACTCTGGCAAGTGTTCACCAACGACTTCTGGGGGACATCCATCCGCGCGGTGGATAGCCACAAAAGCTACCGCCCGCTGACCGTGCTCTCGTTCCGGTTGAACCACCTGCTCACGGGGTTCGATGCGCAGTATTTCCATATCACCAACACGCTGATCCATGTCGGTTGCTCGCTGTTGGTGTGGAGAGTCGCGACGGTGCTGTTTCGCAGCAGGACAGCAAGCCCCAGCTCCGCTGCTGGCACGACTGCTCTGCTGGAGTTTATCGAGATCGGCGCGATTCTCTCGGGATTGCTGTTCGCAGTGCACCCGATCCATTGCGATGCGGTTGCAAGTGTCGTCGGGAGAGCCGATTTATTGTGCACATTGCTGGCATTGCAGTCGTTTCTCATGTATGTCGACGCTGTCAAGAAGTCGGAGAGTCCCAGATGGAGCGCATTCGCACTCGCGCTGGCGACGGCAGTCGGAGGCAAGATGCATATGGTTGCTTCCCTGTGTGTTGGTTTGTATTGAGCTTACGACACTGTGCTCTGCGTTAAATGTACAGCGAGTCTCTGCAAGGAGTTGGGGTTCACGGTGTTTGGGCTATTTGTTGCGTATGACGCCACACTCTACTTCTCGCGCCGCGAAGCACGTTCTGATGACAGAGCCAACAGAATTCGGGTCCATGGTCAGCGAATCGCGCTTGTGGCGCTTTTTGTAGTGTCTGTGACAGTGGTGCGTGTCTGGGTCAACGGCGAGCATCGGCAGGTGAAGTGGACCATTTTGGCCAACAATGTCGTCGTCCAAACGTCCAAAGTGACCAGGATGCTGTCCTATGCGCATATCCACGCGTGGTATTTGTGGAAACTCGTGTGGCCCCGATCGCTGAGTTTCGACTACGGGTTTAAAACGGTCCCTCTCATCACGACGATCTGGGACTCGCACAACCTGTATACGCTGGCTGCGTATGGTGCTGTCCTCGCTGGAGTTGTCGCGGGCGTCAAACAGGTCGCAGACTCGCCGTTGCTGATTTGCATTGCGTTTGGCGTCATCCCGTTCATTCCTGCGTCGAATCTGTTGTTCCCTGTCGGGACCGTTGTCGCCGAGAGACTGCTCTATTTCCCGAGCGTTGGGTTTTGTCTTTTAGTTGGGTATATGGTGCAAGAAGCATTGGCGGTCGCATACAAATACGGATCTGCACCAAACAGTGGTGCTAGCGACGCAGAAGGTGACCCCGAAGACGCAATCGAAGAGGAGCATCGACAGAAGCCGCGAACCAGCTTCCAAACTTTGTTTCGACGATTCTATGCGTCGATTTGGCTTTGCTGCTGCTTTTTGCTGGTGTGCGGGTGCTATCGAAGTCGGATTCGCAATGCAGAGTGGGTGAGCGAGACGTCGCTTTTCGAAGCCGCTGTCAAGGTGACACCGACAAATAACAAAGCTCTGACAAATGTGGGGAAGACGCTTCTCCACCGCGATGAAGACCTTGCGATCCAGTACTTGCGCGTTGCGACGGCGATCTTGCCGCGTCAAATCGTGGGTCACACGAACCTTGGGCTAGCGCACTGGGGAAAGGAAGAATGGCTGTACGCTGCTCGCCACCTCTACAAGGCGACTCAGTTTGGGGACATGCAGGACCAGGTAAGCGAGACCGACAGCGATCAGATGGTGGATCTATATAACGCATTGCCTATACCCTGCAGAGCGCTGGATACTTTGGAGCTGTGCTAATGGACACTTGGCTCGGCGAGGGTCGAGAAGCTGGGCTCATTGCAAAAGACTTTCTCAGCAGCCCAACGATCCAACATGCGGTCACATACCTCGACACTGCAATCCGTTTCAAGAGCGGTTCTCCTCATCACTACTATACAAGAGCAAGGCTTGCGTACTTGGCCGGAGAATACGATGATGCTATAAGGTACCGCATCTCCTGATTCTTCCCAATGCGCAACCTTTACTCCCAGCAGCACCTTTAACTCGCTCCTTGCGCTCTCTCGTCCAGGTTCGCGAGAGCAACGCTCCAGGTCAACGAAAACGTCCGCGAAACAGCAATGGATACGGAGCTGCTCATGAGTCCAGGGCAAGTCTACAATATGATTGCAGTGTCCTACATGGCAAAAGGGAGGAAGGATCTGGCGCTCGAAACAATCATCGCTGGTTTAGAGATAGCCCCCAGAGAAATTGATCTGCATGTCAATGCAGCGACCATTTACGCTGGTCGCCAAGAGATCGACAAAGGGAATCATCATATACAAGCCGCATTACAGTTCGCAATGCCGACGCATGCATCGAATCTCCACTCCGCTGCAAGAGTGATGGATAGCATCAATCAACAGGACGCTGCTGCAGCGTTCCGTCGACGAGCAGACTCGCTGCTAGCTCGGAATGATGTGTGAAGAAGTCCTTGTCAGCTGCAATGGAGAGTAAGAAACGAATCCACTTGAACCTATCAAAGTCGAAGAAGTAAACAGCAAGTATGGAAGCGGTCCAACAAATGTCCCGCTTTGCCGTCGACACCATGTACGTGCGCACTCTCTCTTTGTGTGGATTTCACTTGATTTATTACTCTTCGAGTGACTCGGTGGTCTGGTCTCGGTTCTAGAAAAATGACTTGAAGAACTCCAATGCGCCGCTACCTCTGAATGCAGCGTCCGTGGACGGTTTACTGCCGCTTCCTTTGTCGGAGTCACTGGAGCTGCTTCGAAGAATGCTTCCAGCACTGCGACTAGACTGGGTCCAGAAGGTGTCGTAGAGGACCCGGGAGCTCTTGCCAGCACCCAAGAGCACATGATGCACCTGATCGCGTTGTTGGTCTTCTAGGAACCCGAGAAGCTTCTGGAGGCAATGAAAAGCGCGCGAGCCGCCGAGTCCCGCTGCGGTTCTGCTGCACCGCGGACTGAAGTCGCTTTGGTGCCATTCGCAAACCTTCGGAAGCCAAACTACGCGGGCTTGCATATCCACTCTGAGCTCTTGGGATAGGAACAAGGTGCAAACCTCGTTGAGCTGCTCGTGGATCTTGGCGGAGCCATCGTAGACGCGGATGACATCTGTGCCGGGACTACAATTCAGTTGCAGCGCAAAGTTCGTCCGGAAGTCGGGGTGTGCGATCGCGAGATGCGGCGGAACCGCCTGCTGGCCGATGGCAGTGACTGAAGACAAGGGATGTGAGCTGAGCGGCAATTTCCGCGCACTAGTGCTTTGCCTTGCTGTCTTGCTACTACCGACGCGAAGCATTTCGTGCTCGATGACTTCGAGCGTCACGCGCACTTGCTGTTGCGGAAAGGCTGCGCTGCCGATCAAATAGTACGGAACACTCTGCATTTTCTTCCATTGAAAATGCGAAACCGGGGATGCAAATACCAGGGTTGCGTGGATATACAAGATGTGGTACAGGTTCAGCGCAAATGCGAGTTTCTCTTCGTGCGAGGACGGCAGAATCGCATCCTGCGTCGGCAATTCGAGATTATTGAGGAGCTCCACAGCCTCCAGGAACACCAGTAGATCAGTGAGTTTGCGCTCGCTTGGGTGCTTGTCGTAGACAGCGAGACCTTTCTGTAGGATTGCCTGAACCACTGCCAACGAGTCGCTTTGGCGTGGAGTGGTGTTCTCGATACCTCCTCGGTTCGAGTTGGTTGGAGCAAGCGTATCTGACGGTGGTATCGATGGGAGCAGGTTTCGGCGGTTCAAGCAGAGTGGAATCGGCTGGCTTTCGAACGATCGTGGCGCCGGAAAGCGACCGGGTTTCGCCTTGAGCTGCAGGATTTGGTTCAGCGATGTGATGAAGTGGCGTCTTGCGTCTTCACTGTCCACAAACAGCGTCACGATCTCCGAAAGCAGATGCAATTGCACGCATTGCCATTGTGTTTTCGAAGCTGCAGCTCGTCGGTCGCCATTGGGAAGCAGTTCTTCAGGATCAGCATCGTTCAGTGCCTCAGGGTTGAGCAGATGTGGGGCGTCCACAGATTGCACACAAAGCAAATCCGTGATAGGGACGGACTTGCATGCGCGCATCGTATACGAGCGGAAGAAGTGGACTTCGTTTGTGGTGAGTATGAGCCACTCTTGACGCAGGAAGCGCGGCGAGTGCACTCGATACACACCGCACTCCCAGATGATGTCCATTCGCTCACGCTTGGATGTGGTCAACTGGATGCCGATGTCGTGGTGCGAGCGAATGCACGGCAACGTGCCCGATGATTTCAGGCAGTGGTGCAGCATGGCTTTCTTGAGTTTGTCGAGATGGCACGCGCTGCAGTTTGGCGCCGGTATGGCTGCGATTCTCTGGAGTGCAGCCGCGACTGTGTCGGTCTCGTTCGTAATGGTTTCGTAGAGAAACTCCCTGGACTCGACGATGAGCTTCTTGAACTCATCCTCGTGGCTTCGACTGCAGCTTGGGACTGCAAGCTCGCCATCCTCACAATAGTATTCGGCATCATCGCGGAGCATCAACAGCGCGTTCTTGATGGTCGCAGCACTTCGAATGACATTGTACCGGTGTGAAGCGGCAGTGGTGTGCACAGAGTGGTGGCGCTGGTCAGTGGTGGTGGTGGTTTCCGGCGCTACTTGCTCGTCTACTGTGAACAAATACGACACCTTGCGATTCCCAGCAATCGGGTCGACTTGCTCAATCCACATTGGCAAGCCGAATCTCAAGCTGTTCAACCCTTCCTCGTGCTGCAAAAGCTTCCGCGGCATCCTTGGCGGCGACAGGGCATTCGTGCCAGGTTCAGCAGCCGAACTTGCCGAGCGCTCGTCTGGGAGATCATCAGTCGTTGATGGCGATGACTTCAGCGTGCTCCGGAAACTGGAGGCAGTTGGAGAGCAAATGACGCTGGACGTGTCCATACCGTTTGAGACGAGGTGGGTAGCTGGTCGTCGATTCGCCTCAGTGTAGTGGACCGAGAAGCAAAACAGGTAGTCTTTCAGCGCCTTGCTGTGTGGCTTTGACGCAGAGTCGCCACCACCGACTGCTGCTGCTGTGGGTCTGGAGGATGCAGTCGAGCCATCGGTTGGGGTGAACATGTACGCAGCAAACCGAATCGGCTGGTCCTCGCAGAACTTCTTGAGCGGAATCTCGGGCATCCCAGGCACGTTCGCGATCCGCCATTGCGCTAAATCGGCGTACATGGTGTAAAACTGGAAGGTGTACATTTTGTCGGTCGTGTACACTTTCGGGTTCTCCCTGCTGTCCGCGCTCAGAGATCGCAGGCGACGTTCTTGCTGCTGCTTGGATTCTCCGAAATTTTCGATGCCAAGTGCAGGAACACGACTTGGCGACGACGCGTCGCTGCTAATCGGAGTCTCGACGAGTTCATCCACCGACTGATAGAGAGGAAACGCTGCATGCGGGAGCTCGTCACCGTCGCCGAACGAGATGTGCACATCGCGAGAGAGTGTCTTCACAATCGACACAAGGACTTCGACGAGTTTCTTGGTCCAGAATCCGAGCGTCAAGCGCGATGGCACTTCGGCGGCGAGGAACAGCGTGCTGTTCGGTGGCGACGCACGCTTGAATCGTCCCTGAACCTGCACCCACAGCGTCCGGCGTCTCCCATTGAAGAGGTGGCTCCAGGTGGACTTTGGACTCTTGCTAGTAGTGGAGTCCCGCACCATGAACAAGAGATGTCCCTGGAAGAAATCGTTTTCGAACGCGATGGGTTGCTTTCCGTTGACGCGCATTGGCGGTTTGCATGCACTGCTGCTGCCAGGACTGCTTTGGCACTCGTCGACCAACTTGAGTTGCGGGAGCTCTTCGTCGGTCGCTGTTCGAAGCGGAGTTGGTCCTCGAGCAGCGCGAGTTGGCGATGCAACCCTAGCTTCTGACGAGTCCGGAGGTGGAGATGCAAATGCGCCATCATTTGGCATTCGTTTTCGCGGCGACGATGGTGTTTTCGAGGACAGCTCATGGGCATCCACCACGACGAAATGGTAGAACGCCAGTGCGACACCGCTGACCACACAGAAAATCTTGACGCAGGTCACATTTTGCGATGGAAAAATAAGTTGGACGACCCAGGCGCTCCACGCTCGGGTACGTACGAGACCGAGGAGCCATTCCAACCCAGCGACGAGACATACGATCGCGACCAGCAACTGCACTGCGCGTGACCGTCGTCGTCGATCCCACACGGCTCGCACGAGAGACGACCGTTTGTTGCCTTCTGTTGCCGCCGACGGAACCCTGAGCATCTTGTGTCGTTGCTGGCGTAAGCAGTCCAGGCAGCGTCAGTGCTCCAGGTCGACTGCAAATCCACTCTCCGTTCATATAGCGTCCGAGCTGTCGGTGTGAGTGTTTTTCCAAACCTGTTGGCTTTTCTCGGATACGAAACAACCGCCACAAAAATAGCATTATCCACTTTTTGTAGTATATTTTTTCTGCAGCACAAACTATTATAAGAACGACGTGATCGGAGAGAACACTCAACTCTTGTGGGCGACGTCGCTCGAGCTGAGCAACGGATCGCGGATCGCCTTGGCCGCTCCCAAGTACGGCTTGACGCTGTGGAAGTAGTACACGCCGCCGAGCGCGAAGATGAGGATCCCGCCAATGACCGACGCCAAGAAGTCGTTCGACTTGGCGCCGCTGTAGATGATCGAGAACAGCGCGAGGGCACACAGCACCAGGCAGAGCACACCCCCAGCGACACCGAAGGGGGACTTGTAGGGACGGTGGCGGTCGGGCTCGTTGAGGCGCAAGCGGATGAACGCGACCAGTTGGAACGCGTACGACACGAGCGCACCAATGAGCGCCAAGTTGATCAGCACGGAGCCGAGCCGCAGGTCGCCGATGATAAAGTGCAGCAGGATGGCCACGAACAGCCCAATGGCACTGCCCGTGATCAGCGCCACGTACGCCGTGCCACGCGTTGGGTGCAGCTTCGTGAGCGCGCGTGGGAAGTAGCCGTCGCGCGCAATCGCGAACAGCAAGCGGCCCATGCAGTAGATGAACGAGTGGAAACTACAGATCAAGCCGACGATGAGCAGCCACGTGAACGCCGACGTCGTGCTGTTGTCGCCAAACACACTCTTGTACCCATCGAGCAGCGGCGAGCCCGACACGGAGAGCGCTGCAGCACCAGGACTGATCATCGAGTTGAAGATGACCGTGCAGAACGAGATCACGACGAGCGTGCCAATGGAGGACACCAGTCCGAGGGGCATGTTCTTCTCTGGCTCAATGGTGTCTTCCACCGCCAATGGGAGCTCCTCGATCCCCAAGTAGAACCACAGCGTGAACGAGAGACCCTTGACGATACCGTCCCATCCACCAGGGAACTGCCAGTCGACCTGCACGACCCACTGGTCGTACGAAAGCTTTGGGATCGCCGCAACGTAGAACACCAGCAGCAACACCACCGAGAGGACCGTGGTCACCAATTGGATGCGGAACGAGAGCTCCACACCCATGACGTTCAACCCGACAAAGAGCACGTAGAAGAGGATCCACCACAATGGCGCATAATCCTCGCCCAAGTCGAGCAGCGAGTTCAAGTACGAGCCGATCCCCGTGACGACGACGGCGCACGTGATTATCACCTTCAGACTCTCCGCGAGACCCGCGAAAAACGCTGCGGAGCGACCAATGCCGTGCAGCGCAAACACGTACGGACCGCCACCGGCTGGCAGCGTGGTCGACAGCTCGGCGATCGAGAACGACAGCAGCACGTAGAGCACCGTGACGAGCGAGAGGATCACCAAGAGACCGTCAAAGCCTGCGATCAGTGCGGATTGCCAGCCGAAGAAGTCGCCACTGATGACGGCACCGACACCCAACGCCCAGAGGTGTGGCGCCTTGGCAAAGCGGTGCGGTTGCGCGGGCGTCTGCGTGTCCGTCATGATGTGTGCTGTCGAGGGAGAAGCGATTGCGCAGCGGGACGCACGTTGCGAAGTGGACTCGATGGGGACGCTGCGCGCAGGAGCCGAGTCAGGCGAGCATGACGAGAAAGAGAGAGAGAGAGAGAGAGAGAGCTTGAGGGGGAAGGAACTGAAGAGGTCTCGAATTGGATGGGTTCTCTCCCAGTGATGCACACCTGCCAGCGAAAGTGGGACGCGATGCTCCGGCTATGAACCCATTGTTGTGGACAGAGCGGACGGAGCCCTAGCCGCGGTCGTACGCTGACACCCCATCTCCTTTTCTATTGGAACTCGCAAAGGATGAATGAGAGAAAAAAGAATCCAACGACGAGACATGATTGGCGATAAAGAGGAAGAAGCATGTGCGATTGGCTGGAATGGATGTTTCGAGATACGCCCATCTCCCCTCTATTTTTTAACCTTCGGAAATCTCTGCAGTTTTGGTTCAAACAAGTTGTGGACAACAGCGGATCCGTTTTTCGCTTCATGTGCTGTGCCGTTGTTGCAGCAGGTCGATAGGGTAAGGTGAGTATGAGGGAAAGGGTGAAGCGGACGCTCCGCTTCATTTGACACAAATTGTGGATCCGCTGTTGAGCTTCTTATTGTGAGGAAGAAAGAGAAAAAAGGTTCACGCAAATCGGAGGAACGCGCATGGGATGCTCGGTCGTGGAAGCGAGAAGCTCGAGGTGTCAGATGGTGAGATTGCCATGCCAGCAGCTCTCAGGTATCCTGTCCAGAGCCAGAGCAGGCATCTTGTTCTCAGGGTGCATGCGCTCTTGGGTACGAGGGAGGGAGATCTTGAAAAGACTTGATGTCAAAGGAGACTCCCGGATTAGTAGCACATGAAGATTTACTCTTTCTCTCAACGCAAAAGTGTATGTGCAAATGCATCGCAGGAGCTGTGGATCTTGACGGTCGTCGCAGCACAACGTGGGTGGAAGACATCCATGGGGAGTTCATCTTCAATGCTCGCAAAGTGGCACGACATGCTGATATCTGCGATTCTTCTTCCTTGCAGAGTGATCGAGTCCCTCTCTCTCTCCGCATGCACACTGAGCAATACGCTTGCTTGTGGGTTTGCAGCTTCTAAAAAGTCCAAGCGCATCCTCGCATCAAATCCCTCTCTTGCATTCCAATACGGTACAGCTATTCGCGTTGCCACCTGTGTGCAGATGGCGCTCGTGACGGAGTGACGCGCAGAGCGTCGGATTCGCTGACACAGCACGACAAGGATCCTGTTTGCTGCTGTGGAAGGTCCAAGTGCAGTGCGGGAACGCATCAAAGAGTCTTGGATTTTCCATTCTATCCTCCTTTCATATGGCGCTGCTCCTCACTACACATAGGAACTCGCTCGTAGCAGCTAAGGTTGCTTCGCGGTTTCCATTTTGAGCAAGAAAGCAGTGGATTCCCCCGAGACGAGCCATGGATTGATGCAGAAGACAAAGTACCAACCACCACACGCAAAGATGACCAACCCACAAACAATCGATGCCAAAAAGTCGGGACTCGACATCCCATTGTACACGATGGACAAGAACGCAACGCCACACAGGACGAGGCAGAGCACGGCGCCAGGGACGCCAAAAGGGCTTTTGTAAGGTCGACGACGACGAGGTTCGTATTTGCGAAGTCGGATGAATGCGAGCAGTTGGAAGGTGTACGACACAAGCGCACCGATGAGCGACAAGTTGATGAGCACCGACCCGAGTCCAGCGTCTCCAATGATGAAGTGCAAGAGGATCGCCAAACAAAGACCCATCCCGCTGCCTGCAGTCAACGCAACGTAGGGCGTGTCTCGCGTTGGGTGCAGCTTCGTCAACACACGAGGCAGGTACCCGTCTCGAGCAATAGCGAACAGCAAGCGTCCCATACAAAAGATGAACGAGTGGAAACTGCTGATCAAACCGACGATGAGCAGCCATGTGAACGCTGAAGTCGTGCTGTTGTCTCCAAACACACTCTTGTAGCCTTCCAGCAAAGGAGAACTCGACATCGAGATGACTTTCGCACCAGGACTGATCGTCGAGTTGAAGACGACCGTGCAGAAGGAAGTCGCGACCAGAGTACAGATCGATGAGACAAGACCAATGGGCATGTTCTTCTCTGGCTCGATCGTCTCCTCCACTGCGAGTGGCAGTTCTTCAATCCCCAAGTAGAACCACAGGGTGAAGGATATACCTCTGACGAGCCCATCCCATCCACTCGGGAATCGCCACTGTTGCAGCACGACCCATTGCATGTACGAGACGTGCGGTATGGCACCAACGTAGAACACCAGGAGTAAAAGCACCGAGAGAAGCGTGGTCACGAGTTGGATACGAAACGACAACTCCACGCCGTGCACGTTGAGTCCCACAAAGAGCACATAGAACACAATCCACCACAGAGGTGCATAGCATTCGCCACATCCGAGCAGTTGGTTCACATACGAGCCAATGCCCGTCACCACCACAGCACAAGTGACCACGACTTTCAGACTCTCTGCGAGTCCCGCAAAGAACGCAGCCGCGTTGCCAATGCCATGCAGCGCAAACACGTACGGTCCTCCTCCAGACGGCACTGTCGTCGACAGCTCTGCGATCGAGAACGCCAGCAGCACATACAGCACAGTCACGAGTGCTAGGATCACCAAGAGTCCATCAAAGCCTGCGACCAGCGCAGATTGCCAGCCGAAGAAGTTGCCGCTGATCACGGTGCCGACCCCCAAAGCCCACAGGTGCGGGGCTCGCGCATACCGGTGACTGCCTTCACTCGTCCCAAGCACATCTGCAGCATCCATGATTGTCAAAATGCAAAATGCAAAATGCAAAACGATCCAAGCAGCAAATAGGAAACGAATGTGACATCAGCCCATCAAACAGCATATGCCACACACTCCTAAAAGTGATGTGAGCGAATAAAGTTAGAGGCGCAGAACAGTAGCGCTCAATTAAGTGCGCACTCGCACTTAGCGGACTGACCGCTGCTAACCACCAACCAACAGCGCAATTGTGACGCTTTGACAAGCTTTTGAAGCTCCAATTCCAAACATTTGCAAGGCGTTCGCTGCAGAAGCCACGCGTGCGCTCTCTCTTTCTCTCGACTTCAGTCACTCAGCACAGCACACAGAGCAGCATGGCACGACCGAAGGGCAAGGGCAAGGCGACTGGCAAGCCTGCGAATGCCAGCAAGAAGGCGTCCGCTTCCAAAGACAATGGCAAGTCGAAGCGCAATGCGGCAGCGGGAAAGACCAGCGTCGTGAAGGACGTGTACTCGGACGAAGAAGATGACGGCCAGGAAGCGCGCATGAACGCGAAGATGGACATCGACGGCGTGTACGAGTACGAGCAACCCGAGACGTTTGAACACGACTCGGAGATCAGTGAAGACGAGGCGTTCAACTCGGAGGACGAAGAGTCGTACGGCGCGTTCTTCCAATCGAAGAAGACGACTCCGGGGAAGAAGCAAGCTCCAGTGGATGACTTTGATGAGGATGAAGAGGAAGAAGAAGAGGATGATGATGCTGGAGCGAGCGGAGACTTGCTCTCGGATATGCTCGGCACGGCACCAGCGCAGCGCTTGTCGACGAAAAGCGACGACGACGACGACGATAGCGCATTGGAAAACAGCGACGAGGAGGACGAGGAGCCAAAGAACTTGCTCTCTCTCGCGGACGGACTCGTCCCTGAGCGAAAGAAGAAGAAGCTCGAAGAGATCAGCACTGACGGCATTGGTCTCGCCAGCAGCAGCGTCACGGGTGGCGATGGCGAGCTCACGCTTAGCAGCTTGTTGGGCGGCGCCGAGGATGCGACCGCGACGGGCGATGACGAAGGATTGAATCTGAGCAAAGTGAAGAAACAAGTGCGCGACCTGGAAACCGATGGCAGCGGCGCGTTGCAGGCTGCGGTTGCCGCTGTGCACGAAGAGCGCGCGACGCGAAAGATCGCGTACACCGAGAAGAAGAAGGACGTGGACCTGTTCCAGACCGTGGTGAAGCGCAACCGGCAGAAAGAGACGATGGATTTCCGAGAACAGATCCCGAAGATGGAGAACCTGACTGCTGCGTCGCTGACGAGCAAGTTCTCCGCGCAGACGTCCATGGAGAAAGACGTCGAGGCGTTGCTGAAGGCTGGCGATCTCAGCGACCGCACGATCGCCAAGGAGGAGCAGGACGAGCTCGCGCAGAAGAAAGTGTCGAAGGAAGAAGTGATCCAACGGCAAAAGGAGCTGTCGAAAATGCGTGCGCTCATGTTCTACGAAGAGCAGAAGCAGAAACGCATCAAGAAGATCAAGTCGAAGCTCTACCACAAGATCCGCAACAACCAGGACAAGAAGCAAACCGAGAAGCAGCGCAAACAGCTCCGCGAGTTGGACCCGGAGCTCGCTGACCAATTGGACAACGAAATGGCCGAGCAACGCGCCGAGGAGCGCATGACGTTGAAGCACACGAATACGTCCAAGTGGGTGAAGCACCAGCTGAAGCGAGGTATCAACGCCGACAACGAAACCCGTGGCGCGATCGCGGAGCAGCTGCGTCGCGGGGAAGAATTGCGTCGCAAGATGAACACCGTCGACAGCGACGACGACGAAGCGGATGGTGGCGAGTACTCGGATGACGACAACGCCGAGGGTGTCGATGCTGTGACGCGACTGCAAAAGCGATTGGAGAGACAGGCCGATGCACTTGTGATGGAGATCGACGACGACGAAGCCAATGCGAGTCAGATGAAGGGTCTCCACGGGATGAAGTTTATGCAACGAGCCGTTCAGAAGCAGCGCGAGAAAGCGCGCACGGAAGCCGAGAAGTTGCTGCGCGAGCTGAAGGGGGAGGATGGTTTGTTGTCCGACAACGACTACCTCAGCTCGGGTGACGACGAAGGCAAGGAGAAAAAGACCAAGTCGACCAATGCGGCGACGAAGAAGAAGAACGCGAAGGTCGTGGTGACAGCGGAAGACAAGGAAGCCGTCGAGAAGGCACTTCCGAAGGGAGCGTTGCAAACTGGAAACGTGGGCATGGACAAGGGTCTCTCTGCGCGTGCCTCGGGTGCCATCGCGGTTGATCTTGGTGATGGTGCTGGCATCAGCAAAGTGGACCTCAAGTCAGGTACGGATGCGGGTGGAAAGACGATCGAGTTGGGAGGCGACAAGGGAAAGAAGGCGAACAAGAGCAATAGTAAGAAGACCGACGCAGAGGACGAAGACCTGCCAGCAGCTGCAGCAGTGGAGGGTGAAGAAAACCCATGGCTCACCGGCGCAGCGTCCACGAAGGGCAAGAAACGCAACAAGAAGGCGGCGAGCAAGCAAAGCCAGAGCGGCGTGGACGTCGCGAATGCGATCGACTCGCTCTCCAAGTCCGTTGCGGCGAAGGACACGACGGTGGCGAACGCCGTGACGGCGGCTACGGGTGGTGGGAAGATTGCCGGCAAGAAGCGCAAGCTCGACCAAACGAACGCAGGCACCACTGCTCAGGCTACCAGCACGACGACTCCAGTGGCAGAAGGCACCAAGAAGAGCAAGAAGAACAAGCAATCGGGTGTCAGTAAAACAGACGAGACCGGGAAACTCTCGCAGGAAGAGCTGGTGCGTCGCGCGTTCGCGTTCGCCGACGAAGACGAAGACGAGATCGCGCGCGAGAAAGAGCTGATCGCGTCCCAGGACACGAACGCGAAGAAAGGTGCGGAGATCGCCAAGCTGGTGGGGATGACTGGGTGGGGCAGTTGGGCGGGGGACGGCGTGAAAGTGTCGTACCGGCAAAAGGTGCGCGAGCAACAGGCGAAGAAGCTCGCCGAAGACACGAAGAAGCAAGTGCTCGCGAACCGCAAGGACGCAAAGATGGAGCGCGTGTTGATCAACGAGAAGAAGGACAAGCGCGCTGCCAAGTTCGTGGTGCAGGACGTGCCGTACCCCTTCACGTCGCGGGAGGAATACGAAATGGCGATGCGCAACCCATTGGGCAGCGACTGGAATACCCCGGCGTCGACGAATGCGCTGACGGTGCCGAAGGTGATGAAACGCGCGGGCAAGATCATCAACCCGCTCGCGTTGACAAAGGCCGACAAGAAAGAAGCCAAGAAAGAGCTCAGCAAGCAGCGTAAAGCCAAGTTTTAGAGCGAGAGAGCAGCCTGTACCGAGCTTTGAATAGATAGATATCCACTTGTTTCACTTATACTACCAAGTCCCAAATATACCAAACACACCCAACAACACACTCTTTTCACAGGATCACTCTACGTCGTGAAGATCACTACACTCGTTGATCCTCAGGACCATGCTGAATGACGTGGAAGAACTATACCCCCGTTGTACGGCAAGAGCTTGTAGTTGCTCGTGAATGTTGCCATCAATTAATCGAGAGAGAGACTATCGAGAAGGACAGTCTGGTGGGATTCCTTCGCCTTTACCAACGTGTCTCTTTTGTAAAAGCGGTGATGGCCAGCGATGACGAGCCACCACCACCATCATCAACGCTGACTACAGTAATGCTTCCTTCAAAGGAAAGGCGAATGACAAACACCAACGCGCATGATTTATATTGAGTTGACTGGGGATCCACGCACAGAAAAAGAAATCGGACACCATGGAAGGGACACAAGAACAACAATAAAGTAGCGAGCAGCTTTATGCAAAATGCATCCGAGCCAGGGAGAGCAAAGCTGGAAGAGCGAGCATCGCGGAAGACGCAATGGGACGGACTGCAGGGGAGCTCTGGGTCGTCGTCTCCGAGGTTGACGGAGCGACTGCCGGCTCCAAGACCGCAGCGCTCCCGCTGGCGTCGCCTGCCTGCACCGTGCCCGCAGCATCCGCTAACGAAGCGCTCGAGGTGTCCGAGAACGTCTGCGCGGCGCCATTGTCGATAAGGATCGTCAAGTCCGAAAGCACTTTGACGCTCGTGTTCGCCAGCGCCTTCCAGAGCGCTTTCTTGAAGATGCCGTAGAGCTCCGAGTCCCCATCGTACGGTTGACCTGCTTCGTACGCCAGGTTCACGTCGCGACGCCACGCCATGAGGGTGTGGAACTCTGTAGCGGAGGGAGCGACGCCACCATTCGCCATGTCGACCGAGATTTTGAGCAGCGTTTCGACGACTGCCTTCACGGGCATGTCGCTGATCGAACACGCTGGGAGCTCCGCCATGGTCACGGCGGTGATCACCCCCATGCACTCTGGGGACTGCACCATCAGCGTGATATCTTGCGCCGTGGGCACTTTCCCAGAGTACGGGAAGATCTGGTACCCACTCTTGTCCATGCACGTCACAAACAGCCCTTTGTTCTTCGCGTAGAACGCATACACTTTGTCGGAGACCTCTTTGGGGCACACGAGGTTGTTCATCAAGCGGAACGTCGTGGAGCCAGCTTGTGCAGAATGGATTGGCACAGGCGAAGGTCCTGGCGCAGGCGTCGCTGCGACTGAAGCAGTCGAGTCTGCAGGTGTTGCATCTTCAGCTACCGGTGCTGCCGTTTCTGGAACTGGCGTCTCAGTCGCGGGTGTCGGTGTCTCTTCTTCAACGACCGGTGTCGGCGTCGGGGTGGACTTTTTCGCTGACGCAAACGCATTGTCGCCGTTCAGCAGCAACACCGACATAAACAGCAGCACGAGGCACACGGAAATGACGCGCATGGTGGCGACAACCGCACTCGAAATCGGGGAATGGCGCGTAAACCCACGCAATGTGCTATCCGGTGTCCAAGCAGAGCCGTGTCTGTCCGGCTGTCGCCTTTTGACGAGTGTGTGGCGTCTTCTACGATCGTACCACACACTTTCATTCCCCCTCTCCGTTGCATTCGTTCCTCCCTCCTCCTCCTTCGTTCTTTTTCCCTTGAAGTGGTCATCCCCCTTTCCAGCTTTTCCAGAACGCTACCATACGCTCGCCTCCAACCCAACTGCAATAGACTCTACTGTGACAGAGAGGGAGGGGGGTACAGTGCGTGGCACTTGGACGGATCATGTTGCACTTGCGGGACTGACAGATGGATGGAGAAGCGAGACTGTGTTCCAATCCGCTCAGTGCTGACTAGTGGGTGATAGGGTCGTTCATGATGTGGGAGTCGATGTCCCATGTGTTTCCCCCTCCCCTTTCTCTCTCTCTCTATCTGTCAATAATACGATCCAAGTATACCCCACTGGGCGAAACTGAACCGAAGATGAACCCACCCACTGAGTTTTTATGTGCAAGTGTGTGGAAGGAACCGACTCTCTTTGATTTCCAATAGTGGGACCATCGACATCGCAAACTCAATCGGACGGATCACACACTGTCAAGATCTCGCGAGGTCTTTCCCTGTCGGAAACGCTCGGTGCAGACGCGCAGTGGGCTCGCTGTTCATTAGCATTCCCTCCAGCGTCTTGGGGTTTGTAAGCACATGCTGACTGCACCTACCGGTTCGAAGCAGAAACATCTCCATCGCTGGTTTGCAGTTGCTGCTCGCAAGTGCGTCGTCGCCATCTGAAACCACGCAACAACAACAGCACACACATACACAAAGCGGTGGTAGCTGCTTCGCTCTATCGCTTTGACAGACAGCATCTGCACATACTCGAGTGGTTCAATAATCCGTTGGTGTGGAGGGGAGCAAATGTGACAGACTCGTCCACTTTGCACTGGAGGTTTCAATTTGTCTTACTGGAGAGTTGGATGCGAGTTCCTTCTTCTTCTTCTTCTTCCTCGCTTCAAAAGATCTTGCATGAAATACTCTTCGCTGTATGTGCACGGGAACCTTTGCTGCTGCACACAAGAAGAGACCCAGCGCTTTCTTGTTGTTGGAATGTCATTGTCAAATAAATGTTACATCCTTCGTCTCCCAGAAAGCTGGCTCGACGCACAGCCGTGGAGCTTGCTTTGGAGCAGAAGCGCCACGCAACCAACTACACACTACAGCACGCAAACTACGCTAATGTCGCGGCGACGAGCAGCGATCCTGCGACCGACACCAGCACTGCATTCATCCTACTGCTCTTTTCCCAACGAGATGCTGGCGCGCTCGACATCACGTTCGCAGACACGGTGTCCCGAGACCCCGAAGACGACGGCTCAGCGGTTTGGACGCCATCGGTCGAGCTTGCAGCCTGGACGCGGCCGACGACATCATCAGGCGATGTGCTGCTCCCATCGTCCAGAGTCGAGAACGAGAGCTCGCCTCGCGTGTACGTGCCGTTCGGGAGCTGGTACTCCAGCGTGAGATCGGTCCCGACTTTCACGGTGCTGTTGCTCAGCGCCTTCCAGAGGTTGGTCTTGAATTCCTGGTAGAGCGTCGACTCGCTGTCGTACGGGACACCTGCTGCCTGCGCCAAGTCCACATCGCGTCGCCACTTCATCAGCTCCTGGAACCTTTCCGCCGACGGACTCGCGCGACCTTCATCGACGTCGACCTTGATCTTGAGCAGCGTTTCGGTCACGCTTTTGAGGGGCATCCCGCCGAGGTCGCACGCAGGCACACTCGAGAGCACGACAGCCGTGAAGATCGCAATGCACGACGGAGACGTGGTCATGGCGTAGACCTGCTCCGCCGTTGGGTGTTCGCCCGAGTGCGGGTAGATCTGGTAGTCGGCGTCGTCGACGCATTCTTCAAACATGCCGCGGTTCTTTGTGTAGATCGTGTTGACGACGTCCACGACCTCATCGCTGCAGACCTCATTCGGTACCAACTGGAACGTCGTCGAGTCCGGAGCCGCAGAAGCAACCGGCGCCAGCGTCGCAGGTGTCGGAGCTGCTGTGATATTTGCTGAAACCGTCGCATTCATACCTGTCACCTCCGCTGAGAACGCTACCGTGTCTGTGCTGTTGCTGGAAGTGGTGCTGCTGTTAGATTGCGCCATAGTGCCCGAGCTGAGAATGGCCGAAGCCACGAGTAGCACCTTCACGTGCGCCTGGAGAAACTGCATTGCTCGAGCGATTCCAGCAGACCTGTGTGTTCTCTCCTGTCGCCGGGAAGTCACGAAATGAACCAGTCGGAGGAGCGAACCAACGCAGAGGAGCTTGTAGCATGTGTGTGTGCGTGAGAGAGTGAGAGAGAGTGAGAGAGGTGTGAAACGCGGTTTCCGCATGGGATCTGCGCAGAAAACAGCTTGGCATACCTTGTCGACAAAGATGGTCCAGGTTTGCTGACAGCTCCTGAACATCCTCTCTCAGCATCACCATCGACAACGAACGCGCCTCCTCTACATCCATGCTTTCCACCAACAGGAGAATCAACGTGCGGAAACAGCTTGTTTCGGGGGGAAGCACCAGTCCAATCCAGAGCTGCAGCCGTTGCCTGCTGTCTGCACCTACATGCGGCGAGCGCGAGCAGCAGGACGAATGTGGACTCGGGGAGGTGTTGACCAGACCGAGTTGCCAGCGAATGCTCCAGAAGGGTATGCACTCGAATATACCCTACGAACGATGTACCCTACACGACCGGTTTCTTTGAATATAACACACGCGTATTTTACGCGTCGGTCGTATGGAACGCATGTATTTTACGCTCGAACACTCGCTGCTATGTTCGACAGGGTTTTGCTGCTTTTTCTTCTTTCCAAAGCGAATATAAAACCTCATAAATAACTTACCAACAAATGAGAGGTTTCCACAGTGTCGTAAGCAGTTTTATTACCGGAATCCCTGTGTACCGCTGGTAATTTACCTGTTCATCGTTGGTTTCGTGCCACTCCTCCCCCACCTTCCCCCTCTTTTGCATTTTCAAACTCGCTTCGCATCGAAAAACAAACAACAAACAACAACAACAAAAACCCGCGCGCATATCTCGTTGGCAACATGGCGGAAGGACGGCGCCAGAACCTCACGATCCAGCAGCGCTTCGAGATCTGCCAGCACAGCAAGGCGAACCCGAAGCTGACGCAGCAGGCGCTCGCGCAATGGGCCAAGGAGACATTCAATATGCCCTACGAGCCGTCGCAGACGTCCATCTCGTACGCGCTCACGCGCGGCAAGCACTTCAAATCGCTCGAGGAAGCGCAGCGCAAGCTCAAGAAGCGACGAAGCGTCAAGTACCCGAAGCTGGACGACCTGCTGTTCAAGTGGGTGCTCGACTGCGACCAGCGCGACATCCGCATCTCGGGCGAACTGGTGAAGCAAAAGGCGCACGCGTTCTGCGATAAACTCAAGATCGCGAAGGAGAAGCGACCGCACTTCTCGAACGGTTGGCTCGCGTCCTTCAACAAGCGCCACAACCTGAAGAAGTTCAAGCGCGACCGCGATTACCAAGGGAGCGACTCGGATACGGACGACTACGATGTGTCAGCATGGAAGAAAGGACGCAAAGGAGCGAGGAAATCGCGCTTTTCGACCTCGAAGCACGAGAATGGCGAGTCGAAGCGCGTCGACTTGGAGAACAACAACAGCAGTGCGAGTCAACCGTGGAACGAGCTGACCGAAGAAGAACTGGAAGCGAGGAAGCGGGAGTCGGATCTGCGCATCGAAGGACTGCGCTACGACAACACGCTCAAGCGCCTCCGCGTCGCCGAAGAGAACATGCTCGCGCGCAAGCGCTTGAAAGACGCAGGCATCCCGCAGGACGAGATTGATCGCATGATCCCCGTTGTAGGAGCCGAGCCGGAAGGAGAGCAGCAAACGGTGATCTAGAGATCTCGGACGACAATTCAGCTGCGGATCTGTTCTCATACAATGCAGTGGAATGCATTCTTTTTCTTTCCTTTTGGCTTTGGCACACGGCGACAGGTTTTAACAGTAGGTTTGTAATAAATGTGCGTATATTCGATTACATGTGTCCTTCTGGCACGGGGTCATTCTGTCGCAGCGGCAGCAGCATCTCGATCTCTTCCTGTGGGACGCCTGCGTCGCGCAGTCGTTTCCGAGCGAGCATGTTCTCCTCGGCGACCTTGATGCGCTTCATGTCGTTGTCGTAGCGCATGCTCTCGATCTGCAACTCCGACTTGCGCTCTTCGATCTCGGCTTTGCGTTTCTTCAGTTCCATTTCTTGACCATCGAGTTCGCTCTCGGCTTTCATCAAGCGCAGGTTCTCCAGCTCGACACGCTCGGTTTTGCCGTTCACTTCTTTCAGAATCGAGAAGCTACTGCGCTGCTGCTGCTGTTGCTGCTTTTTCGTCACCGAGCTGCCTTTTGCAGGCAATTTCCGCGCTTTCTTCGGCGCCGGTGACGTCGTGGAAAGCTCGGGGTCATGCACGACACCCTCTTCTTCTTCTCCCCCGACAGCACCACGCTTCCCCCGTGCGCCTTCACTACCGACCTCGACTCCTCCCTCTTCGCCGCTGTTACCTTCGCCACCACCAACACCACCAGCTGCTGCTGCTTCGTATTCCTGTTGCTTCAACGCCGCCGCGGCTCTCGAGATCGACGCGCGGTGCTCGCGGTCCTGCATCCACTGGCGGCGCGTGTCGATGTCCACGTGCGCGCAGAGCTTGAGGAAGTGGTTCTCCATGCGGTCGGGCTGTGATTTCATGATGCGCGAGCAGAAATTGCATTGCGCCACGCGGTTGCCGTCGGCATTCTTGCCGAGCAGGAAATGCTCCCAAATGGCCGAGCGTTTGCGTCCGCCGCGACTCATTTCTTCGTCGTGGGTTATTCTTGTGCGGTCGCTGGGTTCTTTTGGGGAATGAAAGCGGGGAGAACACACCCAGATTCGATGCGCGAGCGAGCGAGAGAGTCGAAAATGGTGGGTGGTTCATACCGGTAGCGCAGATACCTTGCGGTTTGTAAGGAGGAGGAATGACCTCCGCATCCCCAGTTTATACCGGTACTCACAGTGGGGGATTTTTCCGGTATTTAACCCATCCGGAACAGATATCAGAAGAACACCTCCTATACTAGCTGCACGACTTTCAGCTGTTCTATGCAGGTGCGTACAGTCTCGGCAGTCTTCCGAGATCCGTTGCTGAGAATATAGAGAGGCAGGTGATGAGTATGTTGAAGCCACTATGCACAAATATCATCTCTTCAAAATAGCACACACACTTTGTTGCTGTTCTAGATCCCAGAAATGCGACACCACCGCAAAGGAAACAATGGATGCCGCGTTGCTAGCTTGATGGCGTTGGATCTGCTGCGCAGTCCGCTTGCTTCCCATGACCATTCTTCGTTCTACTGGTGCTCGCTTTCGACACATCGGACGTAATGACATGAACGCATACGTTAAACAACGTGCATGCTGCTCCGTGCAGCCTCAGTTGTTGACGTTCAGGGAGAAGACGTCCGAGCGCGCGTAGTGACCCGTGGCGTCCAGGTCGAACCGCGCACCAACGAGATCGTCCAAGTCGATCTCAGCAGACAGGATCCCTTGCTGCTTGCGCAACGGACCCGCGAGGATCTCCCCCAACGGCGAAATGATGCAGCTGCCGCCTCCAATGATCTCGGTGTCGTCAGCGAGCGTATTGCCCACTGCCGCCAACTCGCTCTTCATGATTTCTCGGTGCCACACAGGGTAGTCGGCTGTGGTCGCAAACTGGTTCGCGGAAAGCACAAAGCACCGCGATTCCATCGCAATGTGCGCCACTGTATGCAGCCAGTTTTCGCGCGCATCCACCGTGGGGGCTGTGTACAGCTGGATCCCCTGCTGGTAGTAGTTGTATCGCAGCAACGGCATCATGTTCTCCCAGCAAACGCCGCCGCCAACCGTCACCGACGCACCACCGGCCAAGTGGATCTTCTGGGCACTCAAATTCTCTTTCGAGCCAGCGCCATTCCCCCAAATGAGTCGCTCCGACGCCGTCGGCATCAATTTGCGGTGCTTGCCGACGATGCCTACGACCGGGTCGACGTACAGCACCGAGCAGTACAACGTCGACCCTTCTTTCTCGATCACCCCCGTGCCAATCGCGACGTTGAACTCCTTGGACACTTGCGCGATGGCATCGGCTTCCGCGGACGGGATCGCGATCGCACCCTTGAAATACTTCGCGAAATCCTTGCGACCCTGGTCGCCGCGGAGTCCCAGCACGGCGCCAAAGTTCGTGTGCTTCGGGTACCCTCCAAAGAACGCTTCGGGGAACAGCAGGAACTGCACGCCGAGTGTGCTCGCTTCTTGCACGAGTCCGCGGAAGCGCTCGAGCGTCGCGTCGAAGTCAAAGTCCTTGGTCGCCGTCTGCGCGACGCCCACGCGGATCTTCATCGCTGCTTCGTCGTGGTTTTGTTGTTGTTGCTGTGCGTGGAGGAAGGGATGGCCGGATGGAAGCAGGTTGCCGAATGGGACTCTTCGCGTGTCAATTTCTGAGGAGTTGCGCATCAAAAATGGATTGTCATCCCCCGACTGGCTAAAAAGAGGGAACGAAAGTTCACGCAAACACCGCCGAGGTTTTTCAGGACCGAGGTTTTGGCACAAACCCGCATCCTATCACTCCGATTACCTGCGATTTCACATCGGGATGATGCTCTGCGCGATACTCGCTTTAGAGAGGGCTTCGGATGCACACCCCGCATAACAGGTTGGCAAAGCTGCAGCATAGCGAAGTCAAGCACGAAAGAGGATTTGAATTTCCCTCTTTCAGCGGAAGGCGGGAAAAACAAAAACAAAAAGTAAAAGAAACTGCGGCAGTTTTGAGCTATCTGTCGATGTGTCTGCGAGAATAGATGCAGTCGATTATGAAAGTAGAGAGGTTTTCGCGACTTCTTCCCCGATATCGCAAATAACCTCTCTTCCGAGCTCATTCGAGAAAAAGTTCGCTATCTCCAGTAATAATCCCATCCGAGAAAAAAAGGGGGAAGACGCTCCTCCAACATGGCGCAGCGACGTCAGAACCTGACGATGGAGCAGCGCCAGGAGATCTGTGCGCACAGCGAGGCGAACCCGAAGATGACACAGCAGGCGCTTGCGCTCTGGGCCAAGGACGCGTTCGAGATGGCCGTCGAGCCGTCGCAGTCGGCGATCTCGGCGATCCTCAAGCGCGGCAAGGAGGCGAAAGCCAGCAGCACGTCCACCGGTGTCCCGATCCGCAAGCTCCGGAAAAAGCGCAGTGTGAAGTACCCAAAGCTGGACGATGCGCTCCTGAAATGGGTGCTTGACTGCGACCAGCACGATATTCGTATCTCGGGCGAGCTCGTGAAGCAGAAAGCGGAAGCGTTTTGTGAGAAATTGAAGATCGCGAAGGACGCTCGTCCGAATTTCTCGAACGGCTGGTTGGCGTCGTTCAACCGCCGCCATGGACTGAAGCGGTACAAGCGCGAGCAGGGGTACTGGACGGGCGAGCACGACGACGGCGATGACGAGCACGATGATGGCTCGCACGCGACGTGGAGGAACGAGAAGAATCCGCGGTTCTCGATCTCGAAAGATGTGAATGGCGAGTCCAAGCGCGTCGAGCTGGAGAACAACAACAGCAGCGCAACCAGTCAGCAGTGGAACGAGCTCACGGGAGAAGAGCTGGAAGCGAGGAAGCGCGAAGCAGACCTGCGCATCGAAGGACTGCGCTACGACAACACGCTCAAGCGCATCAAGGTCGCCGAAGAGAACATGCTCGCACGGAAACGCTTGAAGGACGCAGGCATCCCGCAGGACGAGATCGACCGCATGATGCCGCTGGCTCAACCGACCTCAGAAGCCGAGATCTAACTGCAATATGCTGGGGGGTACACCAGCGGTCAGCGATTTTCCCGTCTAGGTTGGACATACATTAGGAACGTAATAATGAAAATATACTGTGTCATTCAATTTTGCAAGAAGAGGAAACCGAATGGCTTTCGCAATGCGTAGAGCACGCTTGCTAATGAGAATCGGTGGTCAGTTTAGCTGCCGAGTCATACGTCGACTGCTGTGATGGAGAATGGAAGCCATGTTTTGTCGACTGCATGTGGATGACGAAAACTCTTTATAGCGGGTAGCAACGTGCGCATTACGAGAGGTTGATCAGTGTTTGCTCACAAGTCGCCAGCAAGCAACATTGCTGTCACTACATCACCCTTTTTATAGCAGATACACGAGAGTAAACGGGGATGAGTGTCGGTAAAGAGGTCCGAGAAAACGTCCGGTTCGTGTCCTGGTATGTGCATGCAGTCGGTATGCGAAAAGAGAGGTCTCCAGTGTCTCGATTATCATTCGCTCAGAGGGGGAAGGTCTCCCCGCCTTGCGTATTGCGTAGTCACTTTTCAAACCGCCGCCTCGACACCACACGACTTTCTCTCTCTCTTCCTCCCATATTAACTCGGCAGCGAACATGGCGACGACGCCGACAACAGCAACGCCGACAACTGCGACGACATCAGCGACGCACAAGCGACAGCGCCTCAACTTCACGCTGCAGCAGCGGCATGAGATCTACCAGCACAGCCAGGCGAACCCGAAGATGAAGCAGCAGGAGTTGGCCAAGTGGGCGAAAGAGGCGTTCGAGATGGAGGTCGAGCCGTCGCAGTCGGCGATTTCGTACGCGATCCGCGGTCACAAGCAGTACGAGAAACTGGGTGAAGCCGAGGGGAAAATGAAGCGCCCCCGCAATGTGAAGCACCCGAAGCTCGACAATGCGCTCGCGAAATGGGTCCGAGACTGCTACCAGCACGGCACCCGCATCTCGAGTCTCATGGTGAAACAGAAAGCTGTGACGTTCTGTGAACGCCTCAACATTCCGAAAAGCTCGCGTCCCAATTTCTCGAACGGGTGGCTGCATGCGTTCAACAAACGCTACGGGTTCCGCAATTACGCGCGCCACCGGGAAGTGATCTCCGACGACCAGTCGATGCTCGCGGCGAGTAGCAGCATCCCGAGGAAACCACGCGGACCGTACTCGATCGCGTTTAAGCGCGACGTCGTGCGCTTTTACAATTTCTCGGACCGGGATATGCAGGCGACGCTGCAGGAGTTTTTCAGCGGCGACAAGACGGCCGCGGCGCTGGAGAAGAAGCGGAAGTTTGTGATCGCGTGGGCGAGGGAAGAAGAGCGGATTGAAGAGCTCATGGCTTACGATACGGTGTCGGGCGGAATGGGAGCGCCGCCATCCGCACCAGCTGCACAACAACAGCAGCAACGCGTTCACAATGTGAGCCATGCGCTGAGTCCTGCCGCGGAGCAGATGATCGTGTCGTGGGTGATCGACATGCGCCAAGCGGGGGCTCCGGTTTCGTCGGACATGCTGGAGCAAAAAGCGCGGGACGTGGCCGCCGAGTTTGGGTTGTCGAGCGCGCAGTTTGCTCCTTCCTGGCAGTGGCGCCAAGAGTTCTTGAAGCGCTACTCGTATCCGCTTGGGGGTTTTGTCCCACCAAGCACGTATTACGACCAGAGTCAGGGACCGCGGGTGCACGCAATGGGGGAAGAGCACAAGCAACAGGAACACGCGTACCCGACCGCAGCGAACGGCAGCTGGAGACCGCACGACAGCGCCAATGGACCCTATGGATCTCTTGCGTCGCAGCAGGCGCTTTTGCTCAATATGCGAGGTCCGCCACCGACATCTCGCTTCTCCATTTCGCAGGAAGTGCATCATGGCGGGGACTCGCAGCAGCGCATGGGCTTGGACAACTACCACCACTCCAGCCAAGGTCTACCAGCGCCGTACCAGCAGTCTTCCTTCCAGCCGCAATTCCAGCCTCCCGTGCAATATCAAGGTCAGCCTCCGTATCAGCACTATCAATCTCCGCACTTTCCAGCTCCGCATCAAGGCCACCCTCCAATGCAGCAGCATCCAGCGCACCCGCCACCAGTCCAGCACCAATCGTACCCTTCGGCTCCAAACCATGGCCAACCTTCTCTACCTCCTCCTCAGCTTCCGGTGCAACCGCAAGTGCATCCAGACACTCCGACTCCAGTGCAGTCTTCAGCTCAGTCGACATCCGAATCCCCCACCGAGACGGAGTCTCCCGCAGCAGCGCCTGCTCCGCCGTCAATCGAGTCGCTCACGAAGCTTGGCGACAAAGTTGTCGAAGCGAGAAAGCAAGAAGCGAAGCTCCGTGTGGAAGGTCTGCGGTACGACAACGCGATCAAGCGCATGAAGATCCTCGAGGAAAACATCCTCGCGCGCAAACGCCTGAAGGATGCAGGCATCGCACAGGACGAGATCGACAAGCTGATCCCATTAGCGAAACTGGAGTAAGCGCGCACCGAGTGTTCGAGTTTCAATTTGCTTATTTCCGACAATGTCCAAAGTACGCTCGAGTTCGCTCTTTCTGTGTGGTAGGGTTATTTGTGTGGATAAAAGAGCAGCGTGAGTCCTCGCTTAACCGTTTTTCTATTTGAAACACACGAAAAACCTCGTCTGCGCATCAAAAACCTCGCGACCACCTCTTGTATTAAGTAGTGCTGTCTCGTTTGCACTCGTTTGCATCCAGACACATCGTTCAAAATGAAAAAGCGCGCGCGCGTGCCACACAACGCAACCAGCGCGTAAACGAGAACGAGCGCCATCATGTCCAAACGGCAGCTGCTGACGATCGCGCAAAAGAACGAGCTGCGGCGCTTCCATGCGTCGCAGAAGGCGAGCAAGATCACGCAGAAGGAGCTGCTCGAGTGGGTGCAGATGAAGTTCGGCAAGACGATCGGTCGGTCGTCGATCGGCAAGATCCTGAACAAGGCACCCGAGGACGAAGCGCTTGTGGGCGGCAAACGGATGCGCATGCGTCTCTCGAAGTACCTGGACGTCGAAGCTGCGCTACTCACGTACATTTTGGAGAACCGCGACACGATCGCGTTCACGGACGACCATCTCTGGGAGAAAGCACGCTCCGTGCGCCACGTGTCGATGTCGTGGGTGCAGCGCTTCAAAGGACGACATGGCATCAGCGGGAAGAACAAAGTGCGTCACAGTGTGGGCGGGTGTGACGAGGGCGATGTCAAGGAGCACGCGGACAATCGAGCGCTGATGATGCAGGCACTCGAGCGGAAGCGTGACGAGATCCTCCTTCTTGCGCAACGAGCGCAGCAGCAACAAGGTGATGAAGGTGGGAGTGACGATGGAGACGAGACCGAAGACAACGAGAAGCGAGACGCAGGAGCATCAAGTCAGGAGGAAAAGGGTGGTCCACACGTGGCTGCAAAGCTTGCCTCGAGAGCGTCAACGCGAGCGTCGTCGGCTCGACAAGCGCCGTCAGCGAAGCCAACGTTCTCGATTGTGAGTAAGACGACGGGACGGGTGGAGTTGGAGAACCAAAGCAGCACGGAAAAGTCACCGCTTCGTCAACGACCTGAGAAGGAGACGTCCCCAACCAAGAAGCGAGCGCGACGCGTCAGTGCATCTTCAGCAGTAGCAGCACCATCTCCTGGATCAGCAGCGAAGCTTCGCATACAAGAAGAAAACCGAGACCGTGCTGAAGAGGAAGAGCGTGTGGAAACCCAACAGCATCAACAGCAACAGAATCAACACCACCACCATCAACAACAGCATCAGCAACAACCACCAGTGGAAACCAACCGCAAAACCGAATTAGAAGAGCGCGAGGTGGAACTTCGCGTCGAAGGACTTCGGTGCGACAACGTGCTGAAACGCATCAAGATCGCAGAAGAAAACATGCTCGCGCGGAAACGACTGAAAGACGCCGGCATCTCGCAAGAGGAAATCGACGCGCTGCTGCCGGTGGTTCGTACAGTCCACCGGTCTTCTTAGCGCGTCGGATGTGAGGAGCAGAGTCGCTCATTTGTGTGCTGCGTCAAAAGGACAAAATGGTGGTCAAGAACCTTTCTGCCTTTGCTATTGCATGTCGGTCGAAACTCACACTGCACAATTCGGCTCAACATAAAGAGGATAAAAAATGCATCCATTGGTAGCAAATGCTGTTTGTAAGAGCATTCTTCTGGACCCTTTTCGTGATGCGTACGCCTCGCATAATGAGCAATTGGCATGTTGTACCCATTGCAGATCGCTCTGATAACCGGATGCGCTTCCTAGAGTCCTGCATTCGATATGTAGAGGTATCCGCACATCCAACACTCTACCGTACTTCATAATAAACACCCTCCCCACACTCACTCGCAAATTCTCTCCCCAGAATTTGCACATACAGCAGAAGTGGCCACTATTCCCATATTGTGGAGGTACTCCGAGTGTCGGTTTCTTATTGCGTCACACCGTTTCTTTCGAGTCGTCCGATTGGGTTAAAAGGAATGTAAAATCCATGATTGGCTACGTTCTGTCACAAACCAAACACTGTTTAATACAGAATAACCCTAACGCAAAAATATAATACAACATAGTACTTTGCAAAGTCGAGTTGGATTAAGTCAGTGCGAAAATCGTCCAAAATCTCGTTCGGAATCGGCAGAAACAATTTATCTTGAAGTCTGTAAGAGTCATTCCTTAAGTTCGCAGCACTTTTTGTTTTTTGCTTTCGGAAATTAGCGCGAACGTACTTGGTTGGGGGATTTATTTGGCAGTTTCACAGTCTATATGTGCCAAATATTCTTGATCTTTCGAGTGTTTGTCGGACATAAGCGTCTCTATTCTCTTTTGTGGTTCATTTTCGAAAAGTACGGGTCGGCGTACTTAGCTCATTTTTCGGAAATAAACGGGCAGTGACGCTCACGAGACACTATTTTCCTGCGTCTCCAGCCAAGGAGGATGTTGCTCATTAGCCAGTCCAGTTCATTCTCCCACGTCAACTCTGTCGAGAACGAGCCAATGGCCCGACGTGGATAGCACCTTCCCCGAATAATTTTTTGGCCGTGTTCCCAAATTGTGGAGGTACTGTATTGCTCGCTCGGCAAGCAGAGATTATGAGCACCCAGAAGCGCAAGATCGACGTCGCGACAAAGTTGCTGCTCGCGCAGGAGGCGAAGGCGTCGTCGATCAACGCCGTCGCGAAGAAGTACGACGTCGCGCGCGAGAACGTGCGCCGCTGGATCCGCTCGGAGGACCAGTTGGCGCAACTGGCGCAAGCTGCGCACCGACACGGCGATGCTCCAGCGTACCGGTTGCATGGCGGCGGGAGAAAGATCTCGTACGAGCCGATGGACCAGGAGCTCGCGGACAAAGTGTTTGCGCACCGCGCGAACGACATCCGCGTGACGCGACGCATGATCGCCGAGTGGGCTCAGGAGATGAAAGAGCGCCTGCAGGTCGACGTCGTCGTGTGTCCGACGTGGGTGAGTCGCTTCATGGCGCGGCATGGCATCAGCTTGCGGAAAGACGGCGCCGTGGCACCCACCGAGTCGGTGAAGCCCGACCAGCAAAAGGGGAGACGCGCCGTTGTCTCGGCCGAAGACAAACTCGCGATCATGTATTTCTTCGAAAACTCGAACCGCGACATGCAGCAAACGCTGCTCCAGTTCTACGGCCACATCGACGACCCAAAGGCGAAGCAGGTGAAGGCGCGGAACATCTACAATTGGCTGCACAAGCGAGACGACATTGCGCTGCGTGCGCACAAAGAGCGAGCGAAGAAGGAGCAGCAGCAAAAGAATAGGAGCAAGAGTGCTGGTCGAGGAGTCCCGCCGCGTCTGAGCATCGAGAGTGCAGCTAGCAATGGTGATTGCAACGGTGGTGAAGACGCAGTGAACGACATTGTTGGCGATGGTGATGGCAATGTGGACGATGATGACGATGAAGATGAAAGTGCACATGTCGATGGCCGTACATACGGCTTTGGAGGAGACGAGGATGGTGAGGATGGTGAAGAGGAAGAGGAGGAAGAAGAAGAACAGGAGGAAGAAGAATCTCAAGAAAACGGGAAAGAACGAGAAGAAGGTCGAGACCACGCATTAGAACCAGCGAGTGCGACGCCACCTGTGCCGTTGCCGAGACCACAAACCCCTAAAATCGTGGTCCCGCCTCGGTTCAGCATCCCGCAGACGCCAAACTCTGGTCGAGTGGACTCGGCGAATCGCCGCAAAAGCACTAGGCGTCATCCGACGGCAACCGGTTCCGAACAAGCCGAGGACCAAGAATTGAAGAAGCAGAAACGAGAAATCAAGCAGCGACAAGCAGAATTGAAAGAGCGCAAAGAGCAGTTGCTCGTCGAGAGCATCCGCTGCAACAACGTTCTGAAGCGCATCAAGATCGCAGAGGAGAACATGCTCGCGCGGAAACGGCTCAAGGACGCGGGGGTTTCCCAGGAAGAGATCGACGACCTGCTGCCCGTTGTGCGCGTGAATGGAGACGTGTAGGTGCTCGATCCGGTCGCTTCCCGTCGTATCAAATGCACAAATTAAACACCCCCTCGTCTGTCATTCGCCATTGTGTCGGTTGTACGCTGTTTTGTTTTTTTGGCGGGTTTTTCGATCCATTGTTCAGTTTGATGTCGCTCCATTTTTAGCCAATTGCACGCCCGCATTCTCAGTGGCGGGAAACGACCTGTTATATGTCGCACACGCTTCCCCAAAGACACAACCCTTTCATCCAGTTTACAATCTGCAGTCTTCTATAACAACTCGCTCCAGAAAGCGAAACGAAAATGGTCGCTGGGAGAGCGCGCGTGCATGGCGTCGGACGGCAGCAGAAGCAGTTCAAGCGCTCGTCGACGTCGTTCCAGGAGAAGCTCGCGATCATCGAGCACTATGAAGGCACGCGCGACATGCAGGGCACGGTGCGCAAGTTCTACGCCGACCTGAACGAGAGCGAGAAGCGCGCGAAAGCACGCGTGATCTACCGGTGGATCCAGCAGAAAGAGTCCATTGCGGCGCACGCGAATAGCGCAAAGACGAAGCACCAGTCGCGCATCCGTCGCGTGGGCTCGGCGACGACACTGGGCGAGGAAGGTGAGAAGCAAGTCGTCGCGTGGCTCAATCGGCTTCGACGACGCGGTGAGCAGGTGTCGACCGAGATGCTGCGCGAGAAGGCACTCGAAGTGGCCAAGGATAGGAACGTTCCCGAAGGTTCATTTGCAGCGTCGGGCACGTGGCAGAAAAGCTTCATCGAGAGGAACAAAAAGTATTTGCGAGACGGCGATGAAGATGAGGAAGAGGAGGAAGAGGAGGAAGAGGAAGAGGAAGAGGAGGAAACTGGTGTTGACGGTGAAGGACAAGACGAAGACGAGAAGCATCCCTGCGACTCGAGTGACGACAAACACAAGGGCGAGGAAGAAGCTGTGTTCGATGCAACACCGCCAGGTCGAAGCGGTCAAGCGGCAGCGATAAAGCCCCGCTTTTCGATTTCCAAGGAGGTGAATGGGGAGCCTCATCGCGCGGAATTGACGAATCAGACAGCAGTCGCGACAACTACAGCGACAGCAGCAGCTGCAGGTACTACAGTTGCGCGTCAGCCAGCAAAGGAAGAGAAGCAAGAGATGGCAAAGAGTGCGGAGGTCGAGGCTGTTCTGCTAGTGGACGATCCCATCCAACGCGAGCTATTGAAACGCAAAGCCGAGATTGAAGACCGGAAGGCAGAGTTGTTGAATGAAAGCATGCGCTGCGACAACGTGCTCAAGCGCATCAAGATCGCAGAGGAGAACATGCTCGCGCGGAAGCGGCTGAAAGATGCTGGTGTCTCCCAGGAAGAGATTGACGCGTTGCTCCCCGTTTCGGTGAATGAACACAGAGTAGACTAATCGAGAGGAGACTATTATAGACGGACACGATTGCCGTGTGGCAGAAGTTGAAGCAGAGGACGTAGAATTGACGCTATGCGTTCGATCAAGTCCGTTCGTCCGCTTTGCGCATGGCTTCACGCGGCATCGAATGTTTCTCACATTTATCAAGACAACCACTTTTTTGTCGATTGCGATCGCGATTTTGGTCGCTTTCTGCACTGACTTTGTCCATTTCGGTTCGTTGATGTACTCTGTTGTGTTCGCTCATTTTGTTAGAAACTGGAGTGCGCTTTTACAAAACTGGATCTGGGCCACTTGCGCATCTGGAGCACCCTTTGCGTCGACCTCATCACACTCTGGAACAGGCTTTGAGACCGCGCCACTGTTCCAGTAAAAAGTGTGTGTGACGGTGGGTTCCAGCCAGTCAACCAACCACCTGCAAATCGCATTTGCTTGGAACGTGAAACGGTGCAATCCGCAAAACAAACTCAAGATGCCACGCAAAGGAGGAAGAAGAGTACGTGCGGGTGTATCTGCGTGACGCATCTTCCGTCGTCATGGTGACGCTAACTTGCGCTGCGTTATGTGTTGCTCAATGTGCAGAGAAAGACCAGAACCCATGTCGTGGAAACTCCAGGCACGGAAAAGGACAACACGCCAAAGAGTTTTGTCTTTAAAATGGGCAAGGTAAGAGGCTAGATAGGTGTTTTACGAGCGCGCGACCATGCAATGGCGGGGATACTCATCGTACGCGATATATGTATATATGATGCAATGCGATGGATTTGTGTGAGCGCAGGTGCCTGCTGTCGTCCAGACACTGGTGCAGGACATGCGTCGCGTGATGGCGCCATACACAGCCGATAAACTGCGTGAAAAGCGGTAAGGAAGCTGCTACTTCCCTTCGCCTTTGTATCGAGTCGATATGCGGGTCGTGTCGCTGACGGTTCCCTCCTACCCTCGTAACAGAAAGAACACGATTAAGGATTTCGTGCACGTTGGTGCTCCGTTGGGTGTGACGCACTTCATTTTCTTCACGAGCACGGAAGCAGGCACGAACTTGAAGATCGCGAGAATCCCGCGCGGTCCAACGCTTTCGTTCAAAGTGGTTGGCTACTCGCTGATGCGTCACCTCCACTTGGTCCACAAGCGTCCAGTCGATGCTTCGGTAAGCAACTGATGAAGTGGCATCGATGTGTGTGTGTGTGTCGGAGCGATCTGTGCTGACATCTGTATCTGTTGTTTCCACAACCAGTTGGCGATGAAGACGAAGCCTTTGGTCGTGCTGAACAACTTCACGGGCGACGAAGACCACATCAAGCTGATGAACGCGACGTTCCAAAACATGTTCCCTGCGATTGATGTGCAGACGGTGCAGCTCGCAGAGTGCCGTCGCGTGGTGCTCTTCAACTACGAAAAGGAGACCGACCAGGTGGAATTCCGTCAGTACGTCGTGCGCGCCACACCCCTGGGGATCTCCAAGAGTGTGAAAACCATCGTGAAAGCCAAGATTCCGAACCTCGCCAAGCTCGAGGATATCAGCGAGTACATCATGGGCAACGGCGCGGGCGTTGGCGGTGGCGCCACCTCGGACAGTGAAGTCGACGACGAAGCTGCGCACGTGACGTTGCCGGACTCGTTCCGTGGCCGCGGCAACCGCAAGGCGGAAAAGAGTGCGGTCCGATTGACCGAGATTGGTCCACGGCTTACGCTCAAGCTGACCAAGGTCGAGCGTGAGATCTGCGAGGGTGACGTGCTCTACCACGCGTACGTCACGAAGACGCCGGAAGAAACCGCGAAGGCGAAGGCGAAGAAGGAGCAAGCGCTTGCCTTGAAGCGCAAGCGTCGTGAAGAGCAGGAATCGAACGTGAGCAAGAAGAAGGACGAGAAAGAAGCCAAGAAGCAGCGTAAGTTGGAGCGCAAGCAGCAAAAGAGCGATGGCGACAAGAAGAAGGACGACGACGCCGAATCCGAGATGGACGATATCGACTACTACCGTCAAGAAGTCGGCGAAGAACCAGATGAGCACACGTTCCCGGAAAAGAAGAAGCAGAAGGTGGCGCCTGTGAAGAAGGACGTGCCCATCCAGACTCCAGGACAAAAGGCGCCATCGGACAAGGCGCGTCGCTTCCAGATGCAGCGAAAAGATGGCGCGGCGCCAAAGGGGAAAGTCATCCGCCAGCGCCAGCCGAAGAAGAAGTAAGTCGCGGAAGAAACGGAGAGACGAAGAAGAATAGAGCCTGCATGTGCATCGTTTGCTTCCTTTGTTGTGTGGGTTTTGTGTCGCTCGCTTGGCATGTGCATACACACTCGCACACACGAGGACCAAATGTCAACTGCGAATCGAAAGAAAATCGTTTTTGTCTTGTTTGGCATTGATTTGATTCTTTTTTCCTTTCTTACGCTTGGTCGCTCTGCTCACTCAACCGTTGCATCAAAATAATAACATCCATGTCAGATATGCACGTCTTTCTCTCTCGTTGTCCATTGTACCATGTGTGTGCATGCCATGCATGCACAAAAAGCACCATCAAAATCCATTCGGTCGCTTATCGACGTCCTGGAGGCATTGGTAGAGAAGGATGAGGGTGCTTCTGGTCACTCATCGGCATCGGGAAACGGTCACGACGGCCCTGTGGAGGACCGTTCGATCCAGGTGGAGGACCGAGGTTCTTCGTGTTCAAACTGCCTAATCGCTGGGGTGGAGGTGGTCCTGGCATCCCACGGCGATCCCCCTGCGCTGCCTGTGCCGCTTGGTGAGCTTGCATCTGAGCATGGTGGTGCGCTTGGGCAATCTGGGCATGATGGGCGGCTTGCGCTTGCGCCTGACTGTGGTGGGATTGCACTTGTGGACTCGACTGAGGATGCGAGTGTGGCATGCCTGGCATTCCACCACCGATCGCACCGCGAGGAGGCATCATGCCGCCATTCATACCCACGTTTGGAGGCATACCTCGAATCATCCCCATCGCGCCTTCACCCGACGGCTTTCCGCCACGGACTACGTGTGGCATTGGAGGACCACCTGGACCACCTGGACCACCTGGACCACCTGGACCACCTGGACCGCCTGGACCACCTGGACCGCTTGGACCGCTTGGACCTCCGTTTGAAGCACCGTTGCTTGGAGTGCCTCCTTGAGCTGGAGCTCCCTGTTGTGCAGGGTAAGTGCTCTCAGCAGTAGGGCGAGACGTAAACGTTGGCATTGGCGACGTTGTTGGAGGCTCCGACGGACCGGGAGCAGAGTTCGCTCCCGCCATCCCCATCGTAGGTTGCCCGGTCTCG
>JAASGH010000104.1:0-65043 GCA_023334155.1 Globisporangium heterothallicum
TCGCTGCGCGCGAGTCCATTGGCCGCAAACACAGCGTCCACCTCGTCGTACGAGCGCTCGACCCCCGCGAGCAAGTCGTCGAAGATCTCGGTATCCGTGCGAGCCGTTGTGGTCGGCGGATACACGTGACGAAGTCCTTTGTTTCCATGGACACATTTCTCGATTTGCTGGACGGCAAGCAACAAACAGAGCGTTAGAGTGGTCCTTCCATTCTGCTTGCTACTTCTGCACAAAGAATAACGTACCCGAGTGACTGTGCTCTTCTTCAGGAACTTTTGCAAACTTTTGGCGATCTTGAGCTGATTCTCCAGGACAAGCTTCAAGCGGATGTTCTCCCGCTCGGACCTGGTTCGTTCATTGAACTGTCGACCTGCGATTTCTTTCCACACGGACGCCACTGCGGAGTTGTGTGACACAGCAGGTCTTGGGATCGCGAGGTGCAATTGCTGACTTGTTCGATGTGTCGGATGGATCGGGTACGGAGAGGACGACGACGCGCTCCGTGGATGCTTTTTCTTGCTTTTCACGTCGCTCAGCTGCGCTTCGAGCTCGGTGACTTTGTTGCGCAAGTAGATGAGTTCCTGCTTGCGTTCGTTGCGCGATTTGTTGGGACCCCACGTCATGACAAGCTTGACGCCATGTTTCTTGGGGAGAGGGTTCTTGGAGAACACGGGTTGCATCGGGCGAACGCGTAGCTGCGGAGGTGTGGTCTGCTGGTCGTCGCATTCTGCTGCCAGCGAGAAGTCGATAATGTCATCGAAAGCGGTCAACTCGACCAGTGGCTCGAGCTCTTCTTCTTCTTCTTCATCCGATTGATTTAAAGACACAGCGCGACGTCGTGGCTCCACCACATCGGACTCGTCGTCGTAGTCGGAGCACGAAGAGGACTGGTATTCATCTGCGAACGTGAGTGCGGCCAGGAACGCCGCGCTCTCGTTTTCTGCGGCTGGTACAAACGCCATCGTCTGCATTGTCACTGGTGTCTCGAGTTGTAGAGACTGCCGCCTTCGACTCTCTTCCAATCGTGCGAGTCGGACGAGTGAACGTGGCAACGGCAACGTGTCCTCGGAAACACGGATTCCGCAATGTGGTGAGAAGGGAGGTGAAGGTAGATTGATTCCGCGAAAAGAGGCAGCAACAATCACTCGCCTCCGATGTGGCACACACACCCATTTCGGCATCCATCCCCAAGTCATTCCAAGCGATTACGCTTTTTGGTCGCCTCTTTTCTGCACCGGTGCAACTACTATCACTAAAGAATGGTCGCACGACGGATGTTCAACTGACACAGCTGCTGTCGTTTCTTTCTTTCTTTCTTTTTCACACACACACATTTGATCAGTCTTGTCTTCGCCAGCTCGAGCTGGACCAGCTACAACGCTCGACCAGACTTCGCAAGCCTTCGACACGTTACCGCTCGCATGAACCAGCAAGTGGTCTTTGCCTCGACACCTGCGTCTATGACGGAACACTGTCTGCCAAATCCCGAAAAGCTCACAACTGTATTTGGAAGAGTGCATGCGATTATCAACGTGCTAATGTGGGAAACTTTGCTGGAGGTACCCTCTCCACTTGCACCGTTTACTTATGCAGCTGACTGCATAGTCTGCGCAAGCAGGACGCTCTCCAGCATCTGACTCGTTGCGTGGATGTTTATCGCCGTCGCACTGAGAACGAATTTGGTGATAGCACCCACTTGCGGATGGTTGTGCTCCGTCCACCCTTCTGTGAACACTGGCTTGATGATGTAGCACGGCTGCAGCAGCGTGTAGTTTCCGGGAATCGTGGTCGACTTTTTGATGACGAGGTACCCTTTCTTGAGAAAACGCACTCCCGACAATGGCGCATCACAGAACTCCATTGGGTCAATGAACGCGCGCCACACGATCACGATGCGATCTCGTTCGCTGTAGCGTCGAAAGAGTTGATTGACGCGGAAAGTTGCACTTGTGCCCTTGGCGTAAAGCACCAGGTTGAAGCTCTCGACAATCGAGTCTTCTGTCGGATGCATTTTCTACAGACACATCCACGCACACAACGTGAGCACGGAGGGTTTTCAAGACTGACGCTTGTCCATGCCAAGCGATAGATGCAACGGACCTTGGGGGACTCAAAGTGGTAGGAGCGATACGGCAATCGCTCCTTGGCGCACAGGAAGTGCTGCCAGACTGCTGTTGCGGTGGTTTCCATCTCGAAAGGCAGTATCTGATTTGCAAAGATGTGGAGAGACATACCTTTGGAGGTGTCCTGATGGATTTGAGCCTCGGTGTAAGAGGTTTCCATGCGCGCCAGTCCATTGGCTTCAAAAATGGCGTCAATTTCGGCATAGGATTCTTGGATACCCACCGCTAGATCCTCGAAGATCTCGGCATCACTCCAGTTGTGCGACTTTGCTGGATCCACGCGATCAAGATTCCTCCATGGCACAAATGGTTCCACGAGGTCCTGCAAAATGGTGCATGCAACGCAGACACACATAGAGGGTGAGTCTCCATCCCGTTGCTTCTCGCGGACAAAGCAGCTGCTCCTGAATACTACCTTTCTCGACGTTGTTTTCGTTAAGAATTTCTCCAAGTTTTTCGCGATCTTGAACTGCTTTTCAAGCATGAGTTTCAAGCGCACATTCTCGCGCTCGGATTTGATGCGCTGGTCGCCCTGGCGACGAGCAACCTCTTCCCACACGCTGGATGCAACAGGGTTTCCGAGCGTCCTCTTGGTCGCGGGTGCCGAATGATCCAGATGCGACCGCAGTTGTGCTGCTACCAACGGTTCTACTGTTGTCGTCTTCTTTAATTTGATGGCGCGAAGTTGCATCTCCAGCTCCGAGACTTGCTTGCGCAGATAAATCAGCTCTGCTTTGCGCTGGTTGCGAGCTTTGTTCGGGTCCCAGCGGATCGGTTGCTTGGTCTGCACGATTGAATGCTGTCGATCGTGCTCCTGTTCTGTTGATGTGACGTCGAGCGCTTCTCGGTCCGCTGCCTCCGTCGAGTTTTCGTCCACAAAAAACGAGAGCGCTGCGAGGTCCTCGGAGGAAAACTCTACAAGTGGGAGCAAGTCGAGTGTTTCTGCATGGGATTCGCGGTCACGTGTCTGATCCGCTGGCTCTTGATGCTCTCGCTCAAGTCGTGCATCGACGCTGAGTTGAGGAGACAAGCACTGATGCTGACTGACTGGCACAAAGACGGCGTCGCGCGGCTGCTCTCGTTCTTCTCCGTCGACGAAGACCGGCATCGTGCATGGGCAAATGGAACACTCCTCGTCCTTGCGGGATTCCTCACCCTCGACAATCTGATCTATACCGTTGAGTGTTGAGAAATGACCTTGTGACATGCTGTCCTTCAAAACTAATATCAAATGATAGAGCACCAAGTTGTCGACCACAAAACGTTCCAGAACATTTCCCATGGCACGAACGCTTTTGCTGTGGGTTCAAATACGAGCTGACCGAACGATGCAGCGAGATGGACGTGCTTGCTCAATTACTTGGACGTTCAGTGGATCCTGGACTGGGCCAATATTTGTCAACCTCTGGTAATGAAACTCATCCTTGCAACATCAAACTCCTCAACGCAAACGAACACTTTCTGAGAATCCACAGCCCAATTTGCTTCCACAACTCAGAGTTCACTGAAAACGCTCCAAATCCATTGCTTCCTGACAAACGGGATTGTTCGTGTTTGGAGGACTCGGCAGGGTTTTCGATCTGGTTTCACCCGAAGCGTAGCGCTGCTCAACTCATCCAGCACATTGCATGGTCTGCTCCAGAAGCACGGTCTCGAGCATCTCACTCATAGCGCTGATATTCGTTGCTGTGGTGCTCAGCACGAAGTCTGTGACAGCGCCAACTTGTGGATGGTCGTCCTCCGTCCAACCCCCCGTGAAGAGCGGAACAAAGATATGGCAAGGCTGCAGGAGCGTATAGTTTCCAGACTTCGCGGTGCTCGGCTTCTTGATCACGATGTAGCCTTTCTCCAAAAAGCGAACGCCCGACAACGGCGCATCGGAGAACTCGACGGGGTCAATGAACGCGCGCCACACGATCACAACCCGATCGTGCTCAATGTAGCGCCGACAGATTTGGTTGACGCGGAAATTTGCGCGCGTACCCTTTGCGGAAAGCAGCAAGTTGAAGCTCTCGACAATCGAGTCTTCTGTTGCATCCAAAGTCTGCGAGCAAGATCCAGTGGCCGAAGAGCACCAGTCATTAGCACTTTTGCGCATCGGGTAGCTGAAAGGAACAGACGTACCTTGGGCGAATCGTAGTAGTACTGCCGGGACGGGGTGCGCTCTTTTGCGTGCAGAAAATGGTGCCACACTGCATTGCCCGTCGAGTGGAGATCAAAGGGAAGGACTTTGTTCGCGAACAGCTCCAGGTACATGCTGATCCTGCCGTCGCAGTGGATCTGGGCACTAAAGTGTGGGCGTTCCATGTGCGCGAGTCCAGTGGTCTCATAGAGAGCGTCCAGTTCGGCATAGGATGCGTCGAGTCCAATGGAGAGATCCTCGAAGATCTCCGCATCGGTGCGATTGTCTTTCGTCGCTGGGTACACGTGATAGAGGTGCTTCCTCGGAGCAGGCAACAGATCGACTTCCTGCGAGTTCCCACAAGCAAAGCACACAACAACGTGAGCGTTTCCGTACGGATTTTCGCTTGGACCATTACTCTGGACTGCACTTACCGCCTTGGTGGCTGTTTTCCGGACTAGAAACGTCTCCAAACTCTTCGCGATCTTGAGCTGGTTTTCGAGCACGAGTTTCAAGCGCACGTTCTCGCGCTCGGATTTGACCCGTCGCTCACCTTGTCGCATCGCGATATCGTGCCATGCGCTCGCAACGACGGATGTTGTGTCGAGTGCGTCGGGAGGAGCGCTGGGACTCGGACGAAAATCTACATCCAGCAACTGGGGATCCACCACTGTCAATTTTGGCTTCTTGCCTTTCATCGTCGTGAGCTGCGTTTCCAGATCCAAGACTTGTCTGCGCAGATAAATCAGTTCTGCTTTGCGCTGGTTGCGGGCTTTGTTTGGATCCCATCGGATCTTTCTTGGTTGCTTGCGTTGGACTCCTTCTACTGGTATCACCTGCTCGTGCCGCTGCGCTTGTTCTGGAGGTGGTGGCGTTAACGCTGGCAGCACGTCGCTCGCTGCCGGTTCACTCGCAGCTTCATCCACAAAAGTCGAGAGCGCCGCGAGGTCCTCGGAGGACAACTCGTCGAGCTGCACTTGGTCTGAAATGGTCTCGACCGGAGAGTCAGTACGCGGGACCTCCTGCAGAGCTCGCTGTTCAGGGTCGTCACGAACCTCGGTCGAAGACGGCGATTCGTAACACCCATCGACGAACGCGAGAGCGAGCTCAATCGTGGCGCGTTGCGCTTCATCGTCTTCTCTGCCAATAGTGCGCAAAACCATGGTGAAAATGCTCAGTGCAGTGACGCCTCTCTGTTGCACCCGCTGCCTCCCAGTTGATTCTTCGCATTGAGGTGTACAAAACTGTTGAAACCAGAACCACGAAGAGAATGGAAAATGCCAACCGCGCACTCTATTCATTGTGGGAGGGAGTGCACAAGCGAGGAATCCGATTCCCATATGGCGACAGTCAGTGCGCCAAAAACCACCCCAAACCAGATGGTAACGCAAAAGTGAAGAAATAGACATCCATAAACACGGATTGCAGATGTACTTTTACCGAAACCAGCTCGCAATGCGCTGCTTTCCTGGAATCGACTTTCCACCCCCTCAAAAAGTAAACAAACACATCGGCTGGAAAATCCAAACCACTGCTGAACGCGCGACCTGGACATCCAGGAAGCGATTCTCTCCGACAATGGGTAGCCTCGAAAACGCCTTCGAGCTGAGGTCAACACAACTGCTGGCGTCTCTCTCTCCTCCTTCCACGCTCCCTCGCTTTCTTAGACACGCCCGATATTCTTCATGGCTTGTTCGAGCAGCACATTCTCAATCATCTGGTGACTCGCGCGGATATTCGCCTCAGTCGCACTCACGACGAAATCGGAGATCGCACCGACTTGCGGATGCTCCCCGGCGTCCAGGTCGCCCGTCGAGGTTGGTTTCGTGATGTACACCGTTTGCAGCAGCGAGTAGTCCCCAGCGATCGTCGTGGGTTTCTTGATGACAATGTACCCTTTCTCCAAGAAGCGCAGCCCAGACAATGGAGCGTCGGAGAACTCGATCGGATCAATGAACGCGCGCCACACAATCACAACGCGATCTTCTTCGTCGTAGCGCCGCAGGATCTGTTTGACCTGGAAATTCGCGCTCGTCCGGTTCGCCTGCAGCACGAGGTTGAAATTCTCCACAAGAGTATCCTCAGTCGAGTCCGTAGTCTGCACAGCAAACAAACAAACAGCGCACGTAAATAGACAGATACGAATGGATCAGCACTTACTTTCACATACGAGCAAATCTCGGGGACCGATACCTTAGGCGCTTTGTTGTAGTAGTGGCGTTGCGGTTGGCGTTCTTTCGCAAACACAAAGTGGTGCCACACGGCACTCGCGGTCGAGTGGATCCCAAACGGCAGCACTTTGCTCGCAAATATTTCTAAGAACATGCCGTTGCCCGTATTGGTATGCAGCTGCGCATTGCTGTGGGTTTTCTCGATCTGCGCGAGTCCATTGGCCTCCAGCACGGCATCGACTTCCGCGTACGATTGCTCGACGCCCGCCAGCAAGTCTTCGAACGTGCCAATGTCCGTGCGGTCGATGCTTGTCGGGAAAATGTGGGAAAGCCGCTTGGCATCGAGGCATTTCTCGATTTCCTGAGTGTGTGTGTGGTAGATAGCCGAGATGAGAAAACAAAAAAAGGATTGAGACGATGAGCTTACAATTCGGTGCGACAGACTGCCACTTACCGTGGTGGATGCTCTCTTGGTCAAGATGCTCTCCAAGCTCTTTGCGATCTTGATTTGATTTTCCAGCACGATCTTCAAGCGGATGTTCTCTCGCTCGGATTTGATGCGCTCTTCCGATTGGCGACTCGCGACTTCTTTCCACACGCAGGCAACCGCGGGGTTGTTTTGCGGCAGCATGCGGGGATACGCGTACACGTTTTGCTGTTGCCGCTGGTGGGGTGCCATTGGCGCCGGCACGATCTGGTACGGCGACGCCGCGGTGCGCGGTTTCTTCTTCTGTACCACCTGCAGCTGCGTTTCCAGTTCCACGACCTGTTTGCGTAGATACAAAAGCTCCTGTTTGCGCTCGTCGCGTGCCTTGTTCGGGTTCCATGTGATTGGTTTCTTCGGTCCGCTTTTCTTTTTCGATTTGTTGACACTGGGGACTACCGCCTGGTGAGGTGGCTGCTGCTGCTGCTGCAGTCGTTGTTTTTGGGGCGATGCGGGCGGATGAGCGATCGGTTGTCCTGCTGCTGCCATTGCCGCCTCTCGCACTGCGCGCTGACTCGAGGAGGGGACTCCATCCATGTCCTCGGAAATCAACTCCACTAATGGGAACAGCTCGTCGTCGTCGTCGTCGTCGTCTTGCTCCAATAGGAGCTCTTCGATGACTGGCTGCTTGCGGTGATGGCGCCACACCGCGGACTCTGACGCAGCGGACTGGTGTCGTGTTTCCGGTTCCTCATCAAACTCGGACGATGACGACACGTACTCGTCCACAAACGTGAGCGCTGCTTGGAAGCCGTCGTGTTCGTCAGCGAGAAATGGCATGATGAAGGGTGAGGGGGAAAGCGAGAGCGAGAGAGAGAGAGTGACGAGAACTCTTCCAATCGTGCCAAGTGGAAGAGGCAAAACTGGGAGATCGCCGAGTCTTTTCTGGGTGAGGGTTCGCGACACCAGATTGCGCAATGAGGGGGAGCGAGCGGAAAGGTCGACGGCGATGTGCTGTTCCGGTCCATTTCACGTGGCTGAGAAAAAAAGGGGGATGCGACGAGAGAAGAGTCATCCTCGATCTCACAATGAAACCCTAGCAAGCATGATGAGTGAGCGTCGATTCTCCATGAAAGAGATCCGTACCAAGAATACAGAGGGTTCATCGCTCAAAAATGTATAGAATAAAGAGGTGTTCCTAGAAACCGCATAATAGGAGAAAGCATGGTCTCATCAAAAGTGACTTTTGATGTCAGTCGGGATGCACGAAACATGTATTTTCATCGCAGTCAAATAGAGGGGTGTCGAGGCAAGAGACGAGCGAGATCCATCACGAAACAAAAAGGGTTGATCCTCGCACTCATCGCACGGGACAATCG
Source organism: Globisporangium heterothallicum (assembly GCA_023334155.1). Lineage (NCBI taxonomy): Eukaryota > Oomycota > Peronosporomycetes > Pythiales > Pythiaceae > Globisporangium > Globisporangium heterothallicum. Next base: position 8,220 of record JAASGH010000104.1, read on the forward strand.
ATGAGTAGCTTTGCTCCTGTCATCCCACTCCGGACAACGCCGTCCGAACGAATCTCGTGGAGCAACGCGTTCTGCACTTCAAGGCGATGCGCGCGCATCTGATTGGTTTGTGTGTTCATGATGAAATCCTGGAGATACGAAGTCACTCCTGGGGAGGTGTGCGGGTCCAGCTTCTCGACGAAGATCCGATACGATACTTGGTACAAACTGCACGCTGGCGCCGCTGCACGCGGCTGTGCCGAACTCGCTTCGCACAAGATCATCCCTCCGTATTCGCGAAACACCAACTCCGTGCCGACAACTGCGAGCCGTGCCGTGTAGCCATACACGATCCGATTGGTTTGGACAAATTTGCGCATCACCGACACGGCGTCCACGTGGATCTCGCCAAACTGGGTGGGTCTGAATGTCATCGTGTACTGCTTTTCAAAGCTGTGCTCGTGAGGTCCCTCCCGCATCTAATACATCAATCACACAGAATAGATCGAGTGCAACAGCCACTGGTTGTTAGCACGGAGAGAGGACATCCAGATAAACAACTCGCTTTCGAAGAGCCCTTCCGTGTCGGAGCTACGTACTTGGGTAAATGGTTTGCTTTTCTTCTTCGAGCCGCCGCGATTGACACCCTCTCGCAACTCCACCAGTTGCTGGAAAGTGAGATTCAGCGGTGTATTCGAGCTCACTTCACAGACTGGACCCACCAATGGATCGTGGTACGTGCGACTGGTGTTGAACGCTCGGTCTGTCTGCGACGAGGCAAACGGCACCAGTTCGGGTGCGGACATCGTACGCCAGAATTGCAGCTCCAAGGACTGGTGCAGCTCGGAGAAAAGCAACGAACCGCTCGATACCATTGGCGTCGAAGGCAGGACGTACTGCTGGGGTTCAATACCAAAGAGAAACTCCAGGTCCTACGCAATGGTGCACCGCATACCGAGCGCGTGTGAGAACCTCCATCGCACACTGTACAGTCACAAAATCTCGTACCTGCTTTGAGATGTGCTTGTTGAAAAGAGAATCCAGCGTCATCCCCATCGCCAAGTGATTCACGAGCACGTCTCGTAATTTCTGGTTGAGCAACAGCGATTGCTCCAGCCGCCGTCTCTCCAACCCCACGCGGTCAATCCCAATCAAGTTCGCGTACATCTCCAGCAGCAGCGGATCGGACGCTAGTGGCGACAAATCGGAACCTGGTGTGCATTGCAATTTCCGAGCGATTGCGAGCGCGTTGTTGCGTTTCCGTAACTGCGCGAGCCGCGCGTCCATCTGCCGGACCTTCTCGCGAAGCTCGTGGATCTCGTCTTTGTTGCGCCGTCGGTACCTGCCGACCGCTTTCGTATTCGCGACGCGCTTCGTTTGAACCACGCGCTGCTTTGGTCGGTGGTCGGCAACATCGCCATTCGTATCGCCATCATCACCACTACTGCTGCTGCTGCTGGTAGAGACGTCCGTGCTACTGGTGTTCAGCGCGGTGCTCGAGTTCTCCAAGTCAATGTGCTGCGGGGATATCGAGAGCAACGGCGGACCCTGAGGAGAGGACGAGTCGATGGTCGTCGTTGTGGTGTCGCAACTCGACAAGGGGAAGGAACTCGTGCTGCTGTCGTCACTGCTGGCGGCGGAGGCGTCTCCATCGTCTTGGCCGAACGCGTCGATGAACGCGAGCGCTTCTTCCAACGTTGCGGCGCTGTCTTCTTCCTCGAGGAAGAAACGGCAGCTCCCACTCATAGCGACTTCGTTTCGCACCAGAGCTCTTTTGGAAAATGCCGTCATGGTCGATTGCATTATGCTGGTTTCCATAATCCCACAAAAAGAGTACCATCATTCTCTAGGAATGTTGGCGAACCGGTTTGGAAGAATGACCTGGATCACATAATGACGCCTGTCTCGAATCTTGTCTGGATGAGAGATTGGAATGCTTCTTGAGTTGGGTTACATTGTGCATGCATGCATGGAAGGCGAGGTCCAAAGGCACTAACATGCTGAACACTCGATGAACAAACGCGAGAAATCAAGCAAGCTTCCGCCTTGGGTCGAATCGAGCTCCTGGACGAGCAAGTTTTGAATGAGCAGCTGAACAGCGCGCATTTTCTCACTTTGCGCTTGCAGAATGAACTCGCGGAGGTATGTCGTGCGTGCATGTGTGGTGTCTGCGGTGCCGGCGGTCTCGCTCTTAACCTCGTGGATGCGATAACATGTCTGAAACAGCGTGCGCGGTGATGAAGCGCTGCTGCTCGCATCCTCGGACATGATCATCCAGCAACACTCACGAAACAACAGCCCCGATCCCGCAGGAACTAGAAGCGAGGTGGTTACGAGAACAATGCGATGCGGTTCGTCGACCATGCAGAGCACAGACACGCCATCGACAGGAATCTCACCAGCTTGGCAGCTGAAGTTCATCGAAAACTGTTTTTCATTGCTATTGTGGAATGGACCATGTCTCTTCTAGGAAAGGTCAAAACGCAACGAGTATGTCAGAATGGAGATCTAGCACGCTGCTTTACTCACGATGGGTCTACAAACTATGGAGCATCTACATGGTGTTTACTTCTAACGAGCTGGACATTCGACCAATGCTCGTGAGAAATCACGGCCACTGCCTTCATGGAACGATGGCTCTTGCAGCAGCATGTTTTGAATGAGCAGATGCAGCGCGCGCATCTTCGCGCATTGCGCTTGCAGAAGGAACTCGCGGAGGTATGCTGTGCGCTCGCACGCGACGCTTGCACCCACAGATTCGCTCTTCTCTTCGTGCAGTCGATAACAGGTCATAAGCAGAGCGCGAGGCGGCGAAGTGTCGAGAGCGGTATTTGCCACATCCGATATGACCACCCACCACGTTTCACGAAACACTAGCCCTGTCCCCAGAGGGGTAAGCACCGAGGTAAACACCAGACTCAAACGACCCGGCTCTTCGAATTTGCGCATCGCAGTCACGCCGTCAACAGGGATCTCACCAAAGCGACAGTTGAAGGTCGCTCTGAATTTTTTCTCGCTGGAACTGTGGTCCGGATCACCCCGCATCTAGCGAAGGCGAGAGCATACAAGAATGCGGTTAGTACAGGAGGCTAGCTGCATCCTTGTCGCTCGACCGTCGACTTACGTGCGAGTATGCGTCCCCCGTAATCTGGGTGAAGTCCAGGGTTGAAATATGACTCCACAAGTATTTGTCGAGCTGACGCAAAGTGCACGACACTGATGTGTTGGTTGTGAATTCATAGACCTGTCCGTGGGTCGGGTCCTGATAAACGTTGCTGCTGCTGAACACGCATCTTGTTGTCTGCAGGCTGATCGATTCCGTGACCATCGTCGTCTGGAGGTAAACCGTTTCCAAGAAGAGATACAATTCCCAGAAAGTGCGTGCGTCACTGCGCACCTTTGGCGCATAGGGGATACCACTCTGCTGACGGGAACTGATCTCCAGCTCAAGAAGCAACTCGAGGTCCTAAAGCGGTTGACACCCACAAAGAGCTTCAGTGTTAGCGCTCTACCCGCATGCGCTCCACTGATACCCAAACGACTCGGAAGCGTACCTGCTTTATCGTCCCTCTCTCGAAGACGTGGTCGAGTCTCCTGGTCAGCTTGGAGTACTTTTTCAGCGCGTCTTTCAGTCTTCGATTCAGAGACTCCGACTGTTGTCGCTTCTCGAGCTCTGCCACAGCATGGTTCTGCGCGGTCGACGTTGCGGGATCCTCCTGCAGAAACGACGAATCTGAGCGAACCTTTCGAGTTGGAGCTGGCAGCGTTCCACCGTGCTTTCGAATCTGTGCGAGTCGAGCGCTTAGCTGCAGCACTTGCTCACGTAGCTGGAGTATCTCGTCTTTGGCGCGTTTGCGGTGCCGAGCGACTGCGTTCCTGTTTGGTTCTCGGCATTTCGGCAGTGTGGGCTGTTGCGGTTGCTGCTGGCGGTACATTTGTGGTTCGACAGCCTTGTGCTGCTTCGCATAGCTGCTTGCGCCCCGATTTTTCGAGTGGAAGTGCGGAAGGGGGAAACGCCAATGCGTTGGCAACGAGTTCTCCGAGTCGGTCGAGTGCTCGCTTGTGGTTCCCTCTCCCCCGTCGGACGAGGAGATACCGACATAAGTCGTATCAATGAACGCCAGTGCTTCTTCCAGCGTCGCCGCTTGTTCATCCTCTAGAAGAAGAGTATCCATGGTTCGGACGCTTCTCAATTGCCGGACTCGAGTTGTCGTCGGTGGACGAACCTGCTGCTTCTTTTTCCGAAATGAGCTCTTCGCACATGACGAGGTTCGTCGCGAAGTCCCCTTGTCGTCATCATCACGTTGATGCCAGAAATGGCCATCATTCTCGGTGTCGCGCATCGAGAGTGAAGGGCAGATTCGCATCCAAAAACACACATATTTGAAGGGTACAAAAACATATTTAATCCATTGCAGATGCAAAAAGAGCACGATTGGGGGACATCGGACTGTGGACCGCTGGGAGCTCATGCAGCAACATGTCTTGGAGGTGAAGCAGGTGGGTGCGCATTTTCTCGCTCTCGGCACCCAGCACAACGCTTTGGAGATACGCATTGTGCTCGCTTGTCGTCGGTCCTCGCTCCTCCACGTTTATCGTGTAGCAAACCTGGAGAAGCGATGCGTGGTGCGATGGAGAAGGAGATGCTGCAGCGCTGCTGCTGCTTGTTTTGGTATCCGAGAGGATCAGCCAGCCATTTCCACGAAACAGCATCCCAGTATCGGAAGGGGTAAGCAGCGACGTAAATGCGATCACGATGCGATTCGGGTCCTCGAACTTGCGAAGCGCAGAAACACCGTCCACAGCGATCTCTTCCCCGAACTGGCAGCTGAAGTTCATCGTGAACTGCTTTTCGCTGGTCGTTGCGTCAGGACCTTGCCGTTTCTGCAAGCACCGATACCGTGGTCAACACATATTTGAGTCACAGGAGAGGATGCACGCAGAAAACGCCTGCTGCTTTGTTTGCGTTTGTGACTTACATTGAAGAACGCGTACCCTTCTTTTTTCGAAGTGTCCGTCTTTGAAATGTGGCTCCACAAGCACTCGTCGAGTTGCTGCAGACTGCATGCGAATGGCGTATTGGTCGTGAATTCAAACGCTTGTCCTGCTACCGGGTCGTGGCATACATGGTTGCTGCTGAACGCATACGCGGTGTTGCGGCATTCGAACGACGCCAAGGCGACTGCAGTGTTCTCGTAGAGCTCGGTTATGTAGTGATACATGCCAGCGAATATGCGCGGGTCCTCCTGATTCAGCGCACGCTGTTGCTGGTTCTCCATGGCAAGAAGAAGCTGCACATCCTGGACATTTCGTTGCGTGCAGCAACAGTATCAATTGCAATACTCGAATGAGACCCAGAACCAGACAGCGCAAAGATGCACCTTCACGTTGGACGTACCTGCTTCGTGGTCTGTCTCCGGAAGAGGCATTCAAGCGTCTGCATCACTCCGACTTGTGTCTTCAGTGCATCCTTCAGTCTGCGATTCAGCTTTTCGGATTCGTGAAGCTTCTGCAGCTCCATAAGAGAATCGTCGAGTGCCATCGATTTTTCTAGGTGAAACTGCTCCAGGAACGTGTTTGTGCTAGATTCGTTCGTCCTGTGGCCACCACGGAGGGCAGCAGCTCGTCGTGTGGGACGAAGTGTGCTGAATCGGCTGAGGTGGGTGAATCGGGCGGTCAGCTGCAAAACTTGCTCGCGCAGTGCTAGGATCTCGATTTTCCTGTGTTTTCTTGCACTGGAGGCGGCAGGTCTAGGATTTGCCTTCGATTTGCTTTTGGTTCCGCGGAGTAGCTGCGCTTGCTGATACGAGAATGCCGCCTGCTTTGGGTCGAGACCATCGGCGCAATTGGTCACACTGGTGTTGCTTTGTTGACTTGAGGAGAGTGAAGGCGATGTTGGCGACAGGAAGTCCAACCGCAATGCGCGATCCGAGTCGGTCGAGTGGTCACTTGCGCCGTTGTCGCTGGTCAAACAGGATTCGATGAAGGCGAGCGCTGCCTCGAGCGTCTGTTCTTCTTCCAGCAGGAAGCTCATCTCAATCCGTTCGTGTCTGGGTGACTGACAAAGTGCGCGAGTGCGAGACTGACCGATCGAAAGTGAAGCGCTCGCGCATTACCTCCACCTTGGCATCTTTTGATCTGAGCTTTCTGTCCTTCGGCGACGGTAATCAAGTGTGGCGTCATCAATTTGCTGACGTCACTTTTGATTATCATTCGCGACGCGATTTGAAGTTCGGAATGATGGACCTTCTTCAACTTTCTGATGGAAAAGTCGCGGATCCATGATCGCCAGGCACATCGAGACCAATACATATCTGCCACTTCGAGTTTGCCGATTTCCGCCAACGCAATGAGCAACCGAATGTCTCCTCTGTTGAACCACCGATGAATGTAAATCCCGGTTTGGTCGCTGCAGGAATCAGCTAGCCATTTCTCGACACGGAGAAAGATGTATGTATTGGCAGCACATTTATTGATACACTTTAGTTGGAGAGGAGACCAGCTCCATCATGCTTGGCACTCGAGTAACGAGCTTGTGCCTAGTAGACTCACCTCCGCTTGGATCGTCGGAAGCTCATTTAGCAACACGGTTTGCATGTGAAGCAGGGTGGCGCGCATTTTCTCGCTCTCGGCGTGCAAAATGAAGTCTTCTAGATACGCATCGTGTTTCCCTGTCGTCGACTCTCGCTTCTCTACGTTTATCTGGAAACACGTCTGGAGCAGCGTTGCGTGGCTTGATAAGGAAGGCATCGCTGGCTCCAAACTCGCACTCTTAGACATGACCATCCAAACCTTTTCGCGAAACAGCAACCCAGTCCCTGAAGGCGTGAGGAGCGCAGTGCACGCGATAACAACTCGATGCGGCTCCTCGAATTTGCGGAGCATACAGACTCCGTCGACAGTAACTTCCCCGAACTGACAGTTTAAGGTCATACTGAACTGCTTTTCACTGGTCTCTGCATCCGGACCTTGCTGCTTCTGCAAATAAACGTACAAGTGCGAAGATTGCTGTGTTAGTGCGGGCGGGTACGACAGAGGAACGACTCGGAGATGTTTCATTGCGACTTACTTTCGTGAACGTGTGCTGCATCTTCTTGGAGATGTCCATTGAAGAAATGTGACCCCACAAGCACCGGTTGAGTTGCTGCAATGTGCACGGCAATGGCGTGTTGGTCGTGAACTCCAGCACTTGACCGCTCCTTGGGTCTTGGTACACGTGGCTGCTGCTGAACACACACGCAGTGTTGCGGAAATTGATCGACGCGATAGCCACTGCGGTGTTCTCGTAGAGCTTGGTTATGTAGTGGTACATTTCGGCGAAGATACGTGCGTTGTCATGGCTCACCGGTTCAGGCTTAAGGAGCGCATGCTGCTGCCTCTCCAAGTCAATCAGAAACTCCAAATCCTGATCAGTTGTGCAGAACAATCATACTCACGCGATGTCAGTGCTGAGTTGCGGTCGCACAAATAGAAGTGGACCTTTCCAGCTGGAGGACCTACCTGGTTTATGCTGTCTCTCTCGAATAAACCTTCCAGTGTCTGAATCAGCTTGACTTGCTTCTTCAGGTCCCTCTTCAGCTTGCGATTCAGTTTCTCGGACTCGTGAAGTGTGTTCAGCTCCGAAAGTGCGTGTTCGCGTTCCACCGCGTTTGGGTGCTGCTGCTGGAATGCGCAAACCGTGGCGTCGCTCTTCTTCTGGTTGTCCCATTGCGCAGCAGTAGCTCGTCGCAGTGACCCAACTGCTTTAAGATCGCGGAGGTGGGAGAGCTGCGTGGTCAGCAGGAGCACCTGGTCGCGAAGTTCTAGGATCTTGGTTTTATTGTGCTTTCTGATTCGAGGGGTCGTGGTTGTCTTCGATTTGCGTTTTGATCTGGCGTATCGCGGCGCTTCCTGCTGCTGGAACGCTTTCTGCTGCTGATCGTCGTTGTTCTCGTCGCAGCTACTGATGCCACTGCTGCTGCTACTTTGTGGACTCGACGAGAGAGAAGGCAGCGACGACGACAAAAAGTCCGACGACAAGGAGTGGTCCGACGACAAGGAGTGGTCGCTCGTCGTACTTGCATCGTCGTGTCCAGGATCGCAGTCCATGAGGAATGCGAACGCTGCTTCGAGCGTCTCTGTCCGCTCCTCTTCCTCCCACACGAAACTCATTGGGTGATCTCGTCGGACTGTAGAAAAAGTCGCCGACTGATCGGACTGCATATGGTGGAGCGAAAGCGATTCGCAAATGAGCGCTTTCGCTCTCTCAGTCTTTTTGTATGGTCTCAAAAACAACGTCATCATCGTGATGATGCTGCATTCGACCAACATTCTCGTGTGTCCAAGTGACGGTCACAAAGAGTATACATCCGGTTAATCAATGGTCTCAGCTCAACATCAGATTTCTTATACTCAAGGTTGCAGACATCATGTTCTTTCAGCACACCGACGGTAACTCGAGCATCAAATGCGGCCGGGTCTCGAGGATGAAGCTGGGGTGCTGTGCGTTGAATTCGTGCAGCAGCATGGATTGAACTTGTAAGTGGTACGCGCGCATTTTTTCACTCTGGGTATGCTGCAAGAAGTTGCTCAGATCGGCTGCATGGTCGCGTGCAGTCGGCGTCACTCCATTCGAATCCTTCGTTTCTGCGTGTAGTTGGTAACACGTCTGCAGCACGGAATGAGCTGGCAACAAGTCGGAGGTCGACCTGGAAGCGGATGCGATCAGCCAGCACGTCTCGCGAAACAGCAGATCCGTCCCCGCTGGCGCCAGCAAGGTCGTGTAGATGATTACAGTCCGATGTGGATCGTCGAACTTGCGCAACACAGACACCCCATCGACGTGGATCTCACCCAACGGGCTACTGAAGGTTATGGCATACTGCTTTTCCCTGCTATTGCGATCCCGTCCACTCTGCGACTGCGCAAACGCGACACATATGAATAATGCAGTTGTGAGAAAGACACAACACGAGGACACCACATTCGAGTCGTACTTACTCGCGCAAACGCAACACCCATTTCCTTAGCGGCATCAAATCGGGACACGTGATGCCACAATAATTGATTGAGTTGCTCGAAACTGCACGCCAATGGTGTATTGCTAGTGAACCTAAACACTTGACCCCTCATCGGATCCTTGTAGGTATGGCAGGAGCTGTTCACGTGACACCCAGCGTTTCGCAAATGGATCGAACCCGTAATCGTGTCAGCGTAGTAGTAATCGGCTTCCAAGTGGCGATACATCTCGTCAAAAATAAGCGAGGCGTCACTTGCGAGTGGCTCCGCACGAATGCTTGGAGGCTGCGCGCGATTTTTCTCAATTTCGTGCATGAACTCCAGGTCCTGACCATATAAAACAGTGAGCATTCACAGAAAAACACACAAACACATTCTTTCTCTCGTTCAAACCTGCATCATCATCTCTCTCTGGAAGAGACCTCCAATCGACTCGACCAACTCGACCTGGTTCTTCAGCGCATGTTTCAACGAGCTGTTCAGTGATTCCGACTGTCGACGTTTGTGGAGCTCCAACGCCACGTGCCCGAATTCAAATGAGGCACTGGCACTTGTTCTAACTTGCTTCTCCATCACTCGTCGTGCTGCTTTGCGCGTATCGCTCGTTTGCAATTGTTCGAGTTTCGCAGTTAGTCGCGCCACTTGCTCGCGTAGCTCGATCGCTTCCACTTTCATGCGCTTTCTGTATCGGGCAACAGCTCGCTGGGCAGCCGTTTTGGGTGATGCACGGCTTACCTGTTGTTGAGTTTGTGGTGGCTGCCGTTGCATTACTTGGGTACCAACTGCATGCTGCGACTGCTGATGATCATCGAAGTCGCTGTCATTTCTGCTAGCGACAGCTCGCTTTTGACTCGATTCCTCCGAGTGCAGCTGCAGCGGTGATAGCACGGGAGAGTACGACGAATAGTCCGAGTCGGTCGAGTGGTCGGTGGTTGTCCCGTTCTCGCCATCCTTCTCCCACGTGTCGATGAAAGCGAGCGCTTCTTCGAGCATCACGTCCTGCTCTCCGTCCAATAGCAAGAAGTCCATTGTTGTGCTGCTCTCTTCGACCCGCTTGGTTTGCGAAATGAGCTCCTGGCATGCGTTGCTGTTTCTCCTACGGTCGCTGCGGGATGTCGAGTTTGTAAGTTGACGCTATAGACTGCCATCATCGGAAATGTTGAGTACACTTGTATTGGTATTAGGAGACCCTATCATAGAATCAGATTCGCTTGAGGTACCTTCTTGGTCTCGATGGAGGCATCACAGATAGGTGTGGATCCACCCCGTGAACTCAAGAGTGGATGACAACCGAAACCAGCAGGTTTTGCCTCCACGTCTTTTTAATGTACATGCGACACCTCATCTGGTATCCGAATACAAACACATAAAGTACAACGCACGCTAACTTGCAAACTCTGCAAACTCCGTCGAGTGTGGGACGCTTTCTCAAACGTGGTACTCGGTCAGTATCCGCGAGGCGAGCCCACGACCCGATAGGATCGCATCGAGCTCGTGGAGCAGCGTGTTTTGCACTTCGAGGTGATGCACGCGCATTCGCTGACTCAATGTGCGCAGGATGAAATCGTGAAGATACGTCGTGCATGCAGAAGCCGACGTGACACTGGTTGCGCTGCCGCCACCACTTGATGCGTCCTTCTCCGCAAACACTCGATAATACACTTGAAGCACCGTGGCGGGGGGCGACGCTAAACGATCCGTTGCGTCCGTCAGCTCGGACATGACGATCCATCCATCTTCTCGAAACAATAGATCTGTCCCCGCGACAGCAAGCCGCGAAACGAACGAAATCACGGATCGATCGGGCTCGTCGTATTTCCGCATCGCAGACGCGCCATTGATGACGACGTCGCCGAACTCAGGACGGTCGAGTGTCAGCGTGATCTGCTTTTGGAAGGTATTGCTGAGCGCATTCCGCATCTGATTGCAAACACAATCGAGCCATCAGCAAGACGATCAGCGAGCTCTTCCTCGTTTCCAACCATTCCTATGTTCTGGAGTGTGCGGAATTGAAAGAATGCGTACCTTCTCGAATCGGTGGCCGTTCGTGTCGCATGGATCCGCGGACGTGAGGTGGCTCCACACGTACTGGACAAGTTGGTGCACTTTACAATTCAACGGCGTGACTGACGTCAACTCAAACACTTGTCCGCATACCGGGTCTCTGCTGGTGAATACGTTTTCGGTGGGTTCCCGCAACTCGATGGCCCGTGGGATCGCCAGCGTGCTGGAGTAGAGTGCTTCCAAGCGGTTGTACAACTCGGTGAAGACATCCCAATGGTCGTCGGTCGGCATGGGTGTATCCAGCAGCGCAGTCCGCATGCGCAATTTGGTAATCCCAAACAGCGAGTTCAGGTCCTGAACGAACATGCGTCAGCATCAGCACTATCCGAGGTGCAACAATACCACAAACGAAAGGGGAGAGCATCGCACCTGTTTCGTGATCCGCTTCTGGAAAAGTCGTTCCGACGCCTTGCTCATGTTCACATACTCCACCAGTGTACGCTTCAACTTGTGATTCAGCAATCTCGACTGCTGCAGTTTCCGGAGTTCGGAGCCCACCGCATCGACTCCCAAGAGCTTGGCAAACATCTCAAGCAGTGCGTTTTTTGCACTCACCGCAGCGGCCACATCCCGTTCCCGACGCAACTGCGTGAGTCGCGCTTCCATCTCGCGCACTTTGCCGCGAAGGTCGAGGATCTCGTCTTTGTTGCGCTGGCGGTACCGCCCAACTGCTTTGTTATTCGCATCTCGGGTTTTCTTGAGGGCGCGTCGTCTTCGTCTCTGTGGTGGCGGTTGATTCTGCTCTCCCTTCTCATCGCCATCAGTGCTGCCATCCTTGTCTTCTGGACTGGGAGGTGACGCTGCTGCGTCCATGGCGGTCGACGAAAGCAACGAGCGGTCCGAGTCGGTCGAGTCATCACCGTTGCCGTCGTCGTCGTGAGTCGTGGCCTCGAGGAACGCGAGCACCTCCTCGAGTGTTGCGGCGTGCTCTTCCTCCAGCAACACGCAGCTCATGCGATGCGGTGGTGTGCTTTTCCGCGTTGTGTGCTGAGACGATTCGGAAATGAACTGTGCAATACAGTACCGTTGCTCTCTTGCTTTGCCTCATCACATCACGACTTTGCCTCGGATTGAGCTGTTGATTGGCCCGAGAATTGTCGAGCAATGGATCGGATTGGCTGTAAAAGCGTGGAGATTAGTACACTTGCTCAAGCAGCATCAGCATCATTCTCGAGTCGGAGTGACGGTCTTCGCCTTTCTCAAAACGCAAGTCAACTTGATCGTTTACAAGAGAACCCTTTTGGCTGCGCATTTTCGATCTGACCCACACAACGACAAAAGAGAAGGAGAGTCACGCGCAGGATGAATCTGGCTGCACTGGATGAGCAAGAGCACGCAGCGACGCTGGAAGTAGCGCTCGCGTTCATCGACGAGTTTGACAGCGAGGCTGACAACAACAGCGAAGGAGGCACCTCCACCGGTTTCGACTGCTCTTCGCGCTCCGTGGCATTCGAAAGTGTGTCGTCGCCGGCTGCCGCTTCGTTGGACAAACAGAGCCGCAGGGGTGATGGCGGTAATCCCAGTGGCAAGGAGTGTCAGCGCACCAGACGCAAAAACCGAGAGGCGAACACGAAGTCAGTCAGGAGATACAGGAAACGCAACAAGGACGAAATCCAGGAGCTTCGTGCGAAAATATTCCGGATGGAAGCGCAGCACGCACGGCTGCGACACAAGCACGACCGCGCTCAGTACCGGCAAGTCCCCGCACTGCTATCCAAGCTCGTCCAAGTAACCACCAATCCGCTGGTGCTGCAGATTTATGGCAACTTGCTCGGGATTGATCGTGCTGTCTCTGAGTTGCGACAGCGACAGGAATCTGAGTCACTGAATCGCCAACTGAAAGATGCGCTTGCAGCGTACGCCGCAATGGGCGACGGGATCGAATGCCTTTTGCAGAAGACGATCACAAGACATGTATGTCCGCCACCCGTATGTTTCACTGTTTCTAGAGCTGGTATCACCCCCAGTCGAACTGATTTGTTCCGATGAATGATGTCCAGGACCTGAATGCCCTTTTCGGTTTTGACAAACTGCAGATCGAGACAATCGCTCGGAGTTCGCCAGAAACGAGCGACCTCGACTTGCGCGTTTTCGTCGACCTGCAGCAAGACTTGAACCAACTGTTCCTGAGTACGACAGTGATGACGGGATCCTCCTCCAAGAAGGAGTTCAACCAGAGTCGAGTCCGCGACGACTCCGAGTGCGGTCAGGTGTACGAATTTACGGCGAATACGCCGCTGGCTTGCAATTTCCAGTACCTCGAAAAGCTTGCGTCCAGCCACATCAGCAAAAAGATTGGTGAGCAGTTCACGCTAGTATGTTCTTTCTCTCGCATCGATACTTGGTCAACTGATCTGCAGACAGAATAGCGGTTTCCCAACTGACCTATCGATGCTTGTGTTGTTGCTATTAGAGCGAGGATGGACGCAAGACGAGCTTTGAAAAACAGTTCTCGATAGTATTCAGCAGTCCTCAGTTCGGCCAATTCCGCCTTGATGGGATGTCCGCGTTCGACAAATTCGACGTGTCTGGTCGTTCGACGGTCGCGTGCGCCTCACGGCTCCGCCTCCGAGGCACGGAGTTGGTGTTTCACGAGCAAAGCTGGATCACCTTGAGCGATACAAGTGGTAGTGTTGACACACCCGGTCGTTCAATGTTCCAAGTGGAGTACCAAATCTTTGCCGAAGCAGATACCAACACTACCGTTCGCGGGACCTACCCATCCCAACTCTGCGCTTTCATACTGAACACCCAGATGCAGCGAATGCGAGCGCATCAGTTAGAGGTGCAAAACGCGCTGCTCTACGAGCTGGATGCCATCGAAAGAGAGGGGAGACCAAGGACGCCGTTACTGATCGAGTGTCCTGCAAAACACACGTATTCCGAGTAACCGTGCTGGCTTTAGGCAGATCTCCAGCACTCATTTCGTAGTACGCGCAAGGAACACAGTGAGCGCTTAAAGCGGAAACATGCAACTCGATGGATGAGCGAACAGACAGACGCGCTCAAAATGCGGTCGCTTTCTGTTTCTAGACCTGGGCAGTGCAGCTCGCTATTCGTAGGATGGAGTGCTGGTCGATTCCACATTTGCTGCCAGCACCGCCGTCGCTGACTCAGACTCGACGGGACGTGCTGACGTGCAACAGGAGCGGAAGTGCAACTCAAAAACGCGTCGACGTCCTGGAAACGTGGAATAGCTGCGGTCCTAGAGTCCTGTGAGCACCTCTGCGCATGTGCGTTCGTGTTTTCAATCCCAAATGCACGCTCGTGTCCAACAAAGTGCCCAAACACAGGTGTCGGCAAGATGAATAAATATATAAGCGAACACAATGTGAATCAAGTATCCTACTGCCACGTATCCTACTCCATGCTATCCATTACGTCTGCGACCACAGGCGGAGTCCGGAGACATCCACTCATCACAAAGCACAAACGACGGTTTCGCTAGCAGTGAACAACCATTTTTACTTGGCAGGCGAACAAAACAACGATGCCTTTCCTCATGCCGGACACTGAATCAATGAACTGGATCCGAAACGATCGATCTCCGCTTCGATCGCCGCGAGTTCATGTTGGAGCATGCTTTGCATTTTCAATTGGTGAGCGTACATCTTCTCGCTGTGGGCACGCTGGATGAAATCGTGGAGATACGTGGTGCGCTCGTCGCTGACTGAGTCCTTCAGCCCAGGTGTCTCTGCAAACAGCTGGTAGAACGTCTGGAACAGCGTGGTGGGTGGCGACGATGAAGAATCCAATGCACTCCTTGTAGCATTCGATACCATCAGGTAACCGTTTTCGCGGAATGTGAGTCCGGTTCCCAAGGGCACAAGGATCGAAGTGTACAGGACTACGATGCGGTCCGGCTCTTCGATCTTGCGAAGTGCCGACTTGATGCTGACTGATATCTCTCCGAAATCGCAGCTAAAGCTCGTCTTGTAGCGCTTTTCCATGTTGATAGTGCCAGCTGAACCCGGCTACAAATGACAGACAAACAATACCATTAGCGGTGTAACTGAGGAGGAGGGGGAGAGCAAAAACAATCACCACAAAAGATCAGCGTACTTGTGGGGGTCTTGTTGTGACGCCACAGGCTCCCATGTGACTCCACAGACACCTGTCCAGTCGCTGCAAAGAAGCACGCAACGGCGTATTGGTAACATACTCGAGCACTTGCCCACGCACCGGATCTTGGTACACGTGGTTATTGCTGAACACATAAGAAGTGTTCCTCAAATTGATCGGCGCGGTGATCTCTCCCAGGGTATAGTAGAGTTTGTCCAAGTAGCGATGCAACTCTGTGAAGATACTCGAGTCGTCTCGGCAGATTTTTGTCTGGCTTTCCAAGTCGACCAACAAGTCCAGGTCCTGTTAGGCACACATGCACAATGGCTATCAGCATGCAGTAGCAAGGAGGGGTAAGCAGACGCGATGAAAGGGAGCTGGCTTGCAGTGGTGGACTTACGCTGTGTGCGACGATCTGCTTCTCGAAGACTTTCTGCAGAGTGTTGCTCAACTTCATTTGCCTTTCGAACGCATCTTTTAATTTGCGATTCAGCGTTTTGGAACGTTCTAGTTTCTGGAGCTCCAAATCTGCGATTTGTGCGCCGTTCCGCAAGTTTGCGTTCGCCACCAAGAGCGAAGTGTTGCGTGCTGGACTTTCCGAGGCAGCGTCGTCGTGCATATTCTCATCGACTTGCGACAGTCGGGACGGCACCTGTTTATACAGTTGGAGCTGCGCCAGTCGGGCTGTCAAATGCAGCACTTGCTCGCGGAGCGTGAGGATCTCGGTTTTGCTGTGCTTCCGCGTTCGGATCTTGGGAGTCGTTCTCGCTTTGTTTTTCCTCTTCTTTGGATCCCGTCGCTGCGCTTGCTGTGAAGGATTTTCCGCCACACAATCCTCACGCTTGGAACCATCGCTAGTGTACTTACTGGTCTCGCTGCGGCACCACCCGGAAGTCTCCGAGCTCGATGGTGAAGTGGTCAGGCAGGGAGAAAACACCAACGGGTCCACGTCCGGACTCGAGTGGTCGCTGCTCGCCAGACTCTCGAAAGTGTCGTCACTGCTCTCGCATCTCTCGATGAACGCGAGCGCTTCTTCAAGCGTCACTTGCTCGTCCTCCAAGGCGAGCGCGATACTCATCTCGGCTAGCACGACTGCGTGCAGGTGCTTGCTGTGTCGGGCTTGTCTTCGAATGCACGCCTTCCCCAATTTCGATGTGTGCTCTCTCAAAAAGAGCCATCATCATGCTGATCACGGACAATCCGAGCGACCATCACTCGGGACCACCTGTTTCGGGATTACGAATGCATCAAGTCGTCAATACTTATTCCAAGTCAATGCAAAAACGCTCCTTGATTGGCTGTTTTCATATCTGACGGTTCTGCGACATGCAGCAGGAAAACGCTTCTTGATTGGCTGGTGCATATCCTGCACAGATCGGGACTCATTGACAAACCACTTTGCGGTTCGAGGTTTGTTGCTGCAGGATCACAAACGCTGACAACCAAACGCACAGAAAACCGATTTCCTGACTTTCGGAGAGAGAACCCACAGCGATGCTACATCCTAGCAAGCCGGGCACTCTTCGTGCAGAGCCGAACGATCAGGTTCAGTGGCCGCTTGGATCGACCCGAGCTCCTGTACCAGCGTGTTTTGAACGACCAGCTGGAGTGTGCGCATTTTCTCACTTTGCGATTGCAGAATGAAATCGCGCAGATACACCGCGTGCTCACTCGTCGTGCCAGCAGACTCTTCCTTCTCTGCGTGTATGCGATAACAGGTCTGGAACACAGTGCATGGCGTCGAAGGGTCTGTCGCATCATCAGACATGACAGCCCAGCAATGCTCACGAAATACCAGTCCTGTCTCCAGTGGAATGAGCACCGATGCGAACACTCGGATGATACGCTGCGACTCTGCAAACGTGCGCAGCACAGACACGCCGTCGACAGGAATCTCACCAACCCGACAGCTGACATTCATCGAGAACTGCTTTTCGCTGCTATTCCGGTCCGGATCGTTCCTCATCTGGTAGTGAAAACAGCGTTCAAAAAGGAGGTCAGAATGCAGGTGGCTGGGTCACATTGAGCAAATTGTGGCTAGCACTTACTTTCGTGTACGAGTGTCCTGCAATTTGTGGCAAACCCACGTTCGGCAGATTACTCCACAAACACTTGTCGAGCTGATGCAAAGTGCACGGCACTCGTGTGTTGGTCGTGAACTCAAAGACTTGTCCGTGGATCGGGTCCTGGTAGACGTTGCTGCTGCTGAACACGCATCTCGTGGTGCTCATGCTGATCGATGTCGTGACCGTCGTAGTCTGGAGGTAGCTCGTGTCCGCGTAGCGATACAACTCTTGAAGGATGCGCGAGTCATCTCGCATCCTTGGCTCGCGAGGAGCACGGTGCTGTTGCTCGCGGCGACCCGTCTTCAGCTCAAGTAAACCATCCAGCTCCTACGCGATGTATACCCGCAACAGCATCGATATAGGCACTCCATCGAACGCACTTCACACAAGTAGAGTTTGTGAAAACATACCTGGTTCCTCGTGTGTTTCTGGAAGGTTTCTCCGAGCGACCTGGTCAACTCGGACTGTCTGTTCAGCGCCTCTTTCAATCTGCGGTTTAACGACTCTGCTTGCTGTAGTTTCTGGAGTTCCACGACTGCGTGGTCAAGCGCAACCGACCCTGCTTGTTTCACGCGCACGAGCGACGAGTCTGCGCACGTACTTCGATCGGGACTGGCTCCTGCAATCGTTCCTCCGCGTTTTTGAAGCTGTGCGAGTCGAGCGGTCAGTTGCAGCACTTGTCCCCGCAGTTCTAGTATCTCTATCTTCTTGCGATTCCGGTACTGGACGATCGCTCTTTTGGTCGATTCTCTATATTTTGACGCGGTCCGTTGGTTCGAGTGGTGGTGCATTTGCCGCTCAACGGTCTTCTGCTGATGCTCGTTGATGAAACTAGTGCAACTGCTGTGGATGCGGCGCAGACCCTGCTCATTCGCTTGCACATGCAAATGCGGCAACGAGCGCGGCGACAGCGAGGATTCGGAGTCCGTTGACTGGTCGCTTGTGGTCTCAACCTCCCCGTCGGCAAAGTCGCAGGTCTCGATGAACGCGAGCGCTTCTTCGAGCGTCGCTGCCTGGTCTTCCTCGAGGAGGAAAGCGCTCATGAGATGGTCTCCTTCGTTTCGTGTTCGGATCAGTAGCACGGGTGGTTTGCCGGTGCAGTCACTGCTGCGTTTCCCAAATGAGCTCTTCGCGAGTGTCACTCCGATTCAAAGCATCGACTGATCGTATCGTCGTCGAGATGTTGATGCTATAAATTACCATCATTCCCAGATCCTTTGAACGATGGTCAAGACCGATTGCTGCTCACGCGGGAGGAAAAAACTATGAGATCCATTGGACGAACATCGTTGCCAACGCGTGGACTTGTGCACTCCTGATCGGTATGCCTTCTGATTCAATCGTGCACTATACTTTCCTCCCTACAATGCGCGGATGGACACGCCATCGCTGCAAAACCTAGCGCTTTCTTCGCTACTGCGCACACGTGGATCTTACAGGACACTCGATCAGTAACCGCGAATGTAGCTTTCCCTCCGCGATGATGCTCTCCAGCTCATGAAGCAACGCATTTTGCACTTCCAACTGATGCGCTTGCGCTCGTCGCCACTGTGTTTTCAGAACAAAGTCGCGAAGTTGTGACATGGGCTGTTCGTGCGAGATCGTGCCGAGATCTGGTACAGCAAAGATCTGATAATTCACGTGGAGCTGTGTAGCAGGCGACGACCGACCGGACGGACCGCTTGCATCAGCTATGAGGATCCGGCTGCGCTCATTAAACACAAGTCCTGTGCCACGAAGGGCAAGTCGTGAAGAACGCACGAACACGGTACGACCAGATTCATCGAATTTGCCAAACACAGACACCCCATCGAGGTTGACTTGACCGAACTCAGGGCTGCCGAGTGCCATCGTGAATTGCTTTTCAAAGCTACTCTTGCGAAAGCTCTGCGCCTAGGAATACACACGGAGTATCACAGCAGAAACATATCCGCATCAGTAGAGCAAGTCCGTTTGCATTTCATCCAGGGAACACATGGACGCACTTCCGTGAGCGGCTCCCCAGGTTTTTCCTTGAAGAGAGTGATGTGGCTGAGCATATGCTTTTCGAGGTGCCGGAAGTCGCAACTCAGCGACATAGTTACCCCAATTTCGCACACTTGTCCCCATCTCGAGTCTTCGCGCACGCGACTGTAGTTGACCTCATCCTCGGGGAAGGTGGTTGTGTCCGGCACCTTCGTGCTGAAGTAAAGGTGGTCCAAGTTTTGGCGCAAATCGATGAGAATCCGCAAATCGTCGCTTCTTTCCAGCAGTGGACTGTGGACGACCGTCTGGATCTGAAGCTTCTCGATCCCGAAGAGGACTTTCAGGTCCTGAACATTCACAGACATCAGTTGGGTTCGAGGTATCACAGAACGAAGAGGACACAGAAAAGACGCACATGAGCCGTGATCGGCTTCTGGAAAAGAGCTGCTGGCACGTTGCGCATTTCGACAAACGCGGCGAGTGTATCTTTTAGCTGACGATTCAGTGCCTCGGATTCCTGTCGTTGTCTCAGCTCGCAGATAGCTCGATCGATTCCAATCAAGTTGGCATACACCTGAAACAATAGCGGATCCGTGGTCACTGTAGCGAGATGGGATATCACCGAGGAAGCTTGACGATGTTGGGCTGCATCGTGGCTGCGACGCAGCTGTGCGAGGTGTGCTTCCATTCGCCACATTTTCTCACGGAGCTCCTGGATCTCGTCTTTGTTGCGTTTCCTGTATCGACTGACCGCTTTTGTGTTCGCCTCTCGGCTGTTCTGTTTGAGGTGTCTCTGCGCTTGGTCGTGTCGTTCGCCACTGGCACGACTGCCACCATCACCACTGCGAAAAACGTGCTGGCTCAGAGAAGAGGTTATCGCCGGTTGGGACCGTCCGACCGATGCGTTGTCGGAGCCGGTCGATTGGTCGCTTGTGGCGCCTTCCTCGTAGCTGCCAGCATTGCTGTCATTGTCGAACTCGTCGATGAACGCAAGTGCTTCTGTCAGCGTCGCCGCGTTCTCCTCTTCGTCTAGCCCAAACGAACTCATAGCGTTCACTGACGCTCGTGACATGCACACGAGAGTCTTTCCGAAATGAGCTTGCGTGTCGGATTCCTTCAGTTCGAAAGGAACCGTCACTCTGGTTGGAAAGAATGTCGGAATGATGGCTTCCTGCTTATCCATCAAACCGAGTTCAAGAGACGAGCCACAACAGTCTGCTGACAAACGAGGTATGAACTACAAGTACACTTGCGGTGGAACTCCTTGAACATTCGCGGTGCAAACCGCGATCTCGTCTGCAAGAATTGGTACAGATCGTTATCGACGTGGATGGTATTCCAAGCATAAAGTACTCTAAACGTGTCGGATTTGATGTAGACAGGTCGTTTCTTCATGCTCCACATTCGATGCGCAAGCACGAGCCGAGAACGGATCCGTTGAGATCGAATCGAACTGGCGCAGCAACATACTTTGAACATGCAGGTGCTGCGCGCGCACGCTTTCGCCTTGAGTGTTCAAAAAGAAATTGTGGAGATACGCAATTTCAGACGCACTTCGACTGCTGGAGTCCCTCTTTTGCAAGTACAGACGATGGCAGGACTGAAGCAATGCAGGGGAAGACTCGGCCGCAGTAGGTCGGGTTATGATCAGCCAGCCATTTTCACGAAACAGCAGCCCAGTTCCTAAAGGAGCGAGGAGAGTGGTGTACGCGAGCACGATTCGTTGTGGCTCTTCGAATCTGCGAATCGCCGACAGACTATCGACGTGGATGTCGCCCATTTCGGAGGGAAAGTTCATCGTGGTCTGCATTGTGCAACTACTTTCAGCACAACCCGACGTCTGGAAAGCATGAGCAAACAAACAGAACGCGTTGTCAGTGATGGCACAACTATGCAAGATGAATGTCGCCTCACCTCCATGAACGTTTGGCGCATCTTTGGACATTGAACAGCACCAGTGATGAGACTCCAAAGCCCCATTTCGAGCTCATGCATATTGCACGCCAGCGGTGTGTTTGACGTAAACTCAAACACTTGCCCGAGCACTCGGTCGCGCTTTACGAGACTATTGCTGAACACACACGAAGTATCGTGGATGCTGATTGCTGCTAAAATCGCATCTGTGTGGAGATACACCACGTCTTTCAAGTGACGGAAAAGATCGATGTACATGCGCGCGGCGTCTTGGGCGGGCGGTTTCCCACACGGTGAAGCAGGTTTCTCCAACTGCAGGACGAAATACAGGTCCTAATGCAAGCAATGTGTTAGAATCGAAACCGGGAGGCGGCATGCAGGAGTGGACACGTCTGGTGCTTACACGCTTCGCGATCTGCCTCTGAAATAAACTCTCGAGGAGTTTGTTCAGCGACATCTGCTTTTTGAGCGCCTCTTTCAGCTTACGATTCAGCAACTGGGATTGTTGCAGCTTCCGGAACTCCACCAGCGAATGATCGATTTCCATCTCGGATGCAGCCCTTGTCCGATGATGCTGCCATGCATTGCCACGACCGCTTGTATCCAGTGTATAGTTTGTTTGTGTTCTCACCCGCAGTACATAGTGCGTTTGCAATTTCTTTAGTCGGGAGCTCAACTGCAATGCTTGAACCCGTAGCTCGAGGATCTCACTCTTGATGCGGTTCCGGTATTGCTTGACCGCTTTCGCATTCTCCTCCCGACTGCGCTGCCAGGCTCTTCTAGGGTGCGACGTATTCTGCTGCTGCTGTTTCAGACTCATGTTGTGGTCAACGTGATCGCCATTGCCACTGATGCCATCGACAGCATCCGAGTCTCTCTCCGAGTGGGAGGAAGAAGCAGAGAGCGAGGAGGACGGAGTTTTAAGGTCCAGCGAGTGCTCCGCGTCGGTCGAGTGGTCGCTACTGCTGTTGTCGTCGCCATACGCCTCGATGAACGCGAGCGCTGCTTCGAGCGTCGCTGCCTGCTCTTCCTCGAGCAAGAAGAAGCTCATTTTGTGTGCCAGGTTGCTCGACTTTCGAAAAATGAGGAGCTCTTCAATGCGATCCGGATACCGACTTTCTGTCCAATCACGCTGCGAATGCTTTCCACCCTATCCCCTTCTTGAATATTTCATGGGGTAGGAGGGGTGACCGTCATTCAGTCAGTTTGTCTACCGTTTGGCTAAAAAAGGGTCTTTTCATGCGAATAATGCACACGTGGTACGTTCTCGACAATCTCAAAAATACAACAACAAAGAGAAAACCTGAACGACCTGCGCGTTTCGATTGACACTCCCGACAGCACCAAAGACTCGAATGCGATTGCTATCGAACGTCAAAGCACTTCACGAACAAAGAGTGCATATATAGATATAAATGATACACGGGGCTGCTTCTCTTGTTGTAGCACCACAGCATTTCGAGGTGGAGGAGACGCAATGGTGCTGTTGTGTGTGTGAAGTAGGGAAGAATGCAGTCGCACACGTCAGCAATGTAAGACTAATACTCTGACGCAATCACGTCGGACACGGTCAACAAGCCATTTGCACCAAACAGCAAACTCGTTCTAGACAGAGCTAGAAGGGTCGCCAATGCGAGCACCACGGGAGGCTGCTCGACCGCTTTCTGGATCACAGACAGGAAACTGGCATCGATCTCGCCAATCCCACGTAGGTAATTCGCCGCGAGTTGCTTGTCGACTCTCTTCGCTTCTCCATTTCGTCTCTGGAACTCGAAAACGAAAAGAGAGACATTTGAGTCAGAGAGGGGGAGTCGAAAGCAAACAAAATCAACAACTGCGCACCTCCATGAACGCTTGGCTCAGATTCGTGGCAGCAGCAGCAGCTTGGCTCCAGAGATTCTTGCCGAGTCGATGGAAACTCCATGGTACTGCCGCATTTGCTGTGGGTGTGAACACGTGCTCCAGCGTTGGATCCTGCTTGGCGAGATCCTTGGTGAACACAGACGCGTTGTTGCGCACGGTGACCGACGGGGTAACCTCTTTTGTGTTGTAGCACACAATCTCTTCAACATGACGAAACATCTCGGGAAACATGGGTGTGCCATCTTGCACCACTGGTTTCTGTCGAACTGGACCCTCGCTCTTGAGCACAGTAGGAGGAGGAGTCTGTACGGTACGAACTGGACGAGTTTGTTCTTCACGAGGTGGAGTAGATTGCTCCTCATGCATCGGCAAAGCCTCGCCTCTCCGATCTCGAACCGAGTCATCTGGATCTAATACGGATTTCAGGTCCTGATACTAATATGCAGCACCAGAAAGCGTTGTTAAATGGCATGGCAACAATACAGCAGACAGCAAAGTGCACCGTACATGTTCTGTGATTTGCTGCTGGACAAGACTTTCCAGCGTTCTGTTCACCCCACCTTGCTTCGCAAGGATGTCTTTCAACTTGTGGTTGAGCAGCTTGGATTGCCGCAACTTGGCAGCTTCCAAGACTGCAGCATCCCGACTCTTTGATGTCGTGGTGCTCACCTGACGCGACGACGATGCATCTTTCATGCCATCCTCGGTCTTCTTCTCTGCTGTTCGTTCGGTCACTCGTTTCATCGCGACCTCATTGCGCTTCCGTAAGTGCGTTAGGCGAGCAGTCAGCTTCTTGACCTGGTTGCGGAGCTCGAGGACCTCGCTTCGTTTGCGGCTCCGGTACTTGCTGACTGCTTTCACATTCGCTTCCCGCGTTTTCTTATAGTGCTTCACTTGCCGCTGTGGTCGCGCTGCGCGTTTCTGCTCGTCCACACCGCTGTTCTCGTCGCCACTGCTACCAGTGGTCCTGTCGTCATTGAGATGGTCTGTGGTGTCTGATCGGGAAGTCCAAGTCGATGCTGGTCCTACTTGGAACTGGGGGTACCATGCGTGCTCCGAGTCGAGCGAGATGTCGCTGACGGCACCGGCGTCTTCGCTCTCAATGTTCATGAGTTCGTCGCAATCGCATGCGTCCAGGAACGCGAGCGCTTCCTCGACCGTCGCCGCCTGCTCTTCCTCCAGATCGAAGCCGTTCATGGTGGCAATTGTGCCGAGCGATGATTCTGCGAAAATGGTTTTGAAGAGGTCTTGTTTGAGTGGTTGTAATCCGGATAGTCGATGCGCATCCGGTTGCTGACCAATGAAAACGCAGAGTGCAGAATGCAAAACCCTAACCGATGTCGCAATCCTGATGACGGAGGAGACCGTCATTCTCGTCCTCTTTCGACAGTCGGAATGTTGGCTGTTTGTGTTTTTTGAAGGACAAGTGTGTACCCATTCATCCGATCGATTGCACCATCTCGCAGATACCCAATGCATTACTCTAGCGCGGTCTACCAAGCACGTTAGAGTCGTGCCTCGTGTTACCGCACCTGATCAAGCTCCTATAGGTGTCACTTTACGATGCCACGAACGCAACAAATCCATGCTTCAACCACTTCCTGATAGGTTATCATCCCCTTGACAATTCAATCGAACTCCACAAACATCTCACCTACTTCCGTTCACATCGGTTGCTGAGGTGTCACTTTCTTCGTGTGCGATGATATCCCGCAATCCATGCCATGTACGTAATGCGCTTGGCCGACTTGACTTGCTCACGTTCCGCATTCGATTCGCAGTGAACACGCACCCAGTCTTCCCCCCGATGCAATCGAATTGAGATCATGAAGCAGCATATTTTGGATTTTCATCTGGTAGGCGCGCATTTTCTCGCTCTGACCGTTCATAATGACGCTGCAAAGATTCGCTGTGTTGGGGGAAGTCGCAGCAGCGAGATCTCGCTTTTCCAGATGCAGTCGATAGCAGGTCTGAAACAGCGACGCGGACGACGGTGGAGAAGCACTCGAGTCCGACATGACGAACCATGAGTTTTCGCGAAACAGCAACCCCGATGCCACCGGAGCCAGAAGCGATGTGAATGTGACCACGGTTCGGTTCGGCGCGACAAATGTGCGAACCGCGGAGACAACATTGACGTGCCGACCTCCCATTTGGAAACTGAATTTCATCGTCAGTTGCGTCTCGCCAATACCGCTTTGCATCTGCACAGAAACGTATGCAGTAAATGAACGCATTCAGTTGAGTCACTTTCGCGCACTGCAGCGAACACACAGATGGAGAAGAGAACGTACATGGGGAGATGGTCGGCGTTCATCAAACCCCATGAGATGAGCCCACAGGCTCGATTCGAGTTGCTGTCGGCTGCACGGTAACGGCGTATTTGTCGTAAACTCGAACACCTGGCCAAGTATCGGGTCTTGCTTCACGAAAGTATTGCTGAACGCACACGTAGTGTCGCTCACGTTGATCGACGCAGTCGCCTTCACTGTGGTGGAATGCATCTCCTCTTCCATGTAATGAAACAATTCTCGGAAAATGAGCGCGTCGTCGTGGAGAAAGACCCGCTGCTGCTTTTTCTCACTCTGGAGCACGGAACTCAGGTCCTGATCAAAGCGCGACGTCAAACATAGTAGGATATTGCTGCCAAAATGTATGGTGACAGTCAGATCGGTAGCACGTACATTTCTCGCGAACTGTCTCTGGAAAAACGTTTCGATGACTTTGTTCATCTTGGTCTGCTTCGCGAGTGCTTCTTTCAATTTACGGTTCAGCGCCTGCGATTCTTGCAGCCTTCGATACTCCACAACCGCGAGATCGAGTCCCATCGACGACGAATCGTCCGGACCAGCTGACCCGCTCCTCTCTTCGTTCCGAGCATCCGCACTGGTTTCACCGGCTTCCGATCTCGTCACCATGGCTTTGCGTTTGCGCAGTTGCTCGACGCGAGCACCCATTTGCAGCACCTTCTCGCGCAGATCGAGGAGCTGGGCTTTGGTTCGGTTCCGGTATTGGTTGACCGCTTTCGTATTTGCCGCTCGGCTTCTGTTGGTTTGCGTCTGCTCTGCTTGGGTTTGCTGTTGCTGGGACCGTCGTTGCAATTGGGGTGAAACTGGGGGATGATCGAAGCGGTTGCCGCTGCGACTCGAGCTATTGTCGACGCTGGATGCGTTCAAGCACTCTGAGCGAGTCGGATAGGGAGCGAATGGAGACCACGACGAGCGCTCCGAGCCGCTCGAGTGGTCACTCGCGGCGCCTTCTTCGTTGCTGTAGCTGTCGTCGCTGCAGGATTCGATGAACGCGAATGCTGCTTCGAGCGTCTCCCCCTGCTCGTTCTCCAGCAGAAAGAAGCTCATGGCGATTGCTTGCACGAAGACGCCTTGCTCCGCGAGAGTCGGCTGCTTTCAAAATGAACTCGTAGATTGGTTCGCACGCTGGTGTACCACACGCTATCCGGATAGACAGGTGGGCAACCGAGATAGACCAATCAGAGTCGTGTTCTCTTTGTCTTGCACCCATGACATAATCAATCAGCTCACGGATGGGTGTCGTCATAATGACGATCACTCTGGTGTGGATGTTGCTGACCTGCTTGACAGTGAAGCCACGTGGATCTTGGTCACACCGTCATTGAAGACGACTGTCATTCTGAAACCGTTTCGATAGTCGGAGTCTCGCACCAAGTCCCGATCATCCAATTGCACGAGTTTCGCTGTCTGTCGTTGCTCCTGCACGACATTGTTGAAGCGCATGGACACTGCGCGCCTGGGCTCGAGGTAGCACACCCACGACACGGATCCGGAACCCTCAACGGAGCTCGTCACCGTATCAAGTGTATCTGCGGAACAACACACACAGACAACGAAAACAGTCAGTCGATCGAACATCATGGAAGAGCGAGAGGTGACAAAGGTTCGGGTTAAACCGTGCAGGTTGCGAATGCGGGTTCTGTGCATCTCGGTTTCTCCTTTGCAATGTATCCGAATTTGGGGACATGTGGGGTATACAGATATACATCGGTATAGCCGCATATCTTCGGACTGAGTATACTCGAGAAGGTATTCAAACGTGCGAGTGATGTATACTTCTAGAAAATGTGTGGGTGTCTAAATGTGTGTGTGTGTGCAAAGGAGGTCGATCCGGATGGTATCCGTAGTCGATGAGAATGCACAGGAATGTCCGAACCTTTACGCCACAATGCAGTCGGGTACGTACATGCTGTGCGATTTGCCACTCGACAAGACTTTCGAGCGTTTTGGTCAGAGCGCCTTGCTTCGCGAGCGCTTCTTTTAACTTACGATTGAGAACCTTCGATTCCCGCAATTTGAGGGATTCCGAGACAGCGGGATTGTGCTCCGGCGGTGGTGTCCTCACCTGGTGGCGCGACGATATAATTGTGCTGACACCACCGCTCTTCGACCCATTCTCTGAAACTCGTTCCGGCGCGACCTCCTTGCGCTTCCGTAGATGCGCGACGCGAGCTGTCAACTGCTTGACCAGCTTACGAAGCTCAAGGATCTCGTGTCGTTTGCGGTGCCGATATTTGCTGACTGCTGCCACGTTCGCTTCCCGTGTTTTCCAATAATGCTGCAGCTGTCGTTCTGGTCGCGCGGCAGTGTCCAGCTCATCAAAGCGGATGCTGCAGTCGCTACTACTACCAATGCTACTGCTTCTGTTGCGATAGAAGAGTCCTGACTCATCCAATCGCGAAGATGATGCTAAGGTCAGAAACTGAGAGCACAGTGCGTGCTCGGAGGAGTCAATCGTGGAGTCGCTGCCCGTCCCCGCGTGGTCGTACTCGGCGTTCGCCACCTCGTCGCCATCGCATGCGTCCAGGAACGCGAGGACTTCTTCGACCGTCGCGGCCTGCTCTTCCTCCAAAGCGAACACGTTCATGGCGATCTCGAACTCTCGAGTGTGCAGATTGATGGTTCGGAAAAACTGGACCTCTTCGCTTTTGAAGTCAATGGAATCCGGATAACAACATCCGGTCAGCTTACTAAATATTGGCCAATAACGATGCGAGACGAAAGAACCCTAACCGATGTCGCAATCAGACGACCACCATTCTTGCATGGGTTCAGTCACTGGAATGATGGCGTCCTGCGTCCTCAACGCGTCAAATCCAATCGCAAATCTCAGTTCGCCACATTGGCCGATGCCACAGATTCGCGGACTCCAACTGGTTTGCTCTTGTTTCCATGTTGATGTCAAAAAACGATTCCACTCCACGACTTAAATACTGAGGTTAACGGGACATGCGGTTCTTGCTCACGCTGAGGATTCAATCTGAAGGGAGCAGTCACCTCGTCTTTCGCCCGCGGCGATCGAATTGAACTCATAGAGCAGCATATTCTGGAGCTTCAGCAGATACGAGCGCATCTTTTCGCTCTGGTTGGACATCATTAATTTGTGCAGATGCGCGGTTCGGGGGGAGATTGCAGCAACAGAATCTGCTTTTTCCATATGCATTCGATAGAAAGTCTGGAACAAAGTGGGGGACAGCGTCGGGGAACCGCTCGTGTCCGAGATGACAAACCATCCGTTCTCACGAAACAGCAACCCCGATCCCAACGGAGTAAGGAGCGACGTGAACGTGACCACCACGCGATTCTGCGCGACGAATCTGCGAATCGCCGAGACTCCATCGACGTGCACGTCTCCCAAGTCGAAGCCGAACTTCATCGTAAACTGCTTCTCACAACTATTCTCCGCGTCGCTTTGTATCTATGCATTCGCAACACGTCAGCGTCGTCTCTGTCGGGAAGCGATAAATAAACAACTTACTTGCGCAATCGTTCGGCTTCCGTCAAAGCCCAGCAGATACATCCACAGAGCCACATCGAGTTGCTGAATGCTGCACGGCAATGGCGTATTGGTCATAAACTCGAAGACTTGTCCCATCATCGGGTCTTGCTTCATCAGACAGTTGTTGAACGCACAAGTGGTATCGTTCATGTTGATCGGTGCAGTTGCTGCTGCTGTGTTGGCGTACATCACTTCTTCCATGTAATGGAACAGTTCCGTGAAAATGTGCGTGTCGTCGCGGACGACGATCTGTTGCTGCTTTTTCTCGAGCTCGAGCACGAAATGCAGGTCCTACTCTCCAAAGCACGACACCGAAACACATGAGGATATTGCGGTCAGTAAAGGTGCAGGTGTGGATCCCCAGGTTCCAGCATAGAGGAGTACGTACGTTTTTGGCGAACTGTCGTTGGAAAAAAGTTTCGAGCACTTTGTTCATCTTCGCCTGCTTTTCAAGGGCTTCTTTCAGTTTGCGGTTCAGCTGCTGCGATTCTTGCAACTTTCGATATTCTGCGACCGCAAGATCGAGCCCCATCGACGACGGACTGAGCGAGTTGTTTGACGTGGTCATCACATCCCGCGAGCGACCAACCAGACTCGCTTGTCCCGCTACTGCGAGCGCCTCTCGTTTGCGCAATTGCAAGACTCGCGCGCTCAACTGCTCCGCCTGCTCGCGCAAGTTGATGATCTCGGCTTTCGTGCGCTGTCGATATTGGTTGACCGCTCGCGTGTTCGATGCTCGACTTGTGATCGAGTGTCGCTGCTCGACCTGCTTTTGCTTCTTCTGCGGTCGGTACTGGTATCGGTCCAAGTCGTTGCCATCGGAGGAAACACGGTGCGCGTCCTCGGATGGGGACCGAGACGAGATGAGGGGCGACGACGAGTGGTCGCTTGACGTGCCTTCTTCCGTGCTGGTGTTGCCGTCCGTGTGCGACTCGAGGAATGCGAGGGCTTCCTCGAGCGTCGCTGCCTGCTCTTCGTCCAGCAGAACGAAGCTCATGACGATACCTCGGACACTGATGCTTGAGCTGATGCAGTTGAGGGAGGGAGACAGCTGTTTGCGAAATGAGGTGGTCGTCACACGCTGCTATGCGACCACCAAGTTATCCGGACAGGAATCATCAAATCGATTGCGTTCGAACAAGACCGCTCTGATTGGCCAAATATCAGGTGTCATTGGCATTGGACAGGATATACTTTACATAATACATATATATTAGTGCTGCGGGAAACCTAGATGTAGTCTCTCCTGCCACGAATGAGTGCTTCTGACTGACTTGAGTTGCCTGCTCAAGCTCCGCATTCAATTTGTTGTGGACACAAGCCTAGACTACCGCCCGCGACAATCCAATCGAACTCGTGGAGTAGCATATCCTGGATCTTCAGCTGATATGCGCGCATCTTTTCGCTCTGAGCGTTCATCATACATTTGTGGAGATAGGCGGTTTTCGGGGAAAGTGCCGCACCCGAATCACTCTTTTCCAGGTGCAGTCGATACGAGGTCTGGAACAGCGTCGGGGACGACGACGGGGAGCCACTCGAGTCTGAGATGACCAACCAACCGGCTTCTCGAAACAGCAACCCCGATCCCAACGGAGCTAGGAGCGACGTGTACGTGATGACAGTCTGACTCTGCGAGACAAATCTGCGAATCGCCGAGACCCCATCGACGTGAATGTCTCCCACTTGGCAGTCGAACTTCATCGTCAGATGTCTCTCACGCCGGGTGTCAGCATCGTTGTCGACCTGCACAAGGATGCACACAACAGGACACGTCAGGTTTCGATATGGCAAGAGGATCGACAATTGTCAACGTACCGGCGCAGGCGGTTGGTGTGCGTCAAGACCACTGAGGTGTGTCCACAAGTGCTTTTCAAGCTGATGTTGGCTGCACGGTAGTGGCGTGTTCGCCGTGAACTCGAACACTTGGCCGAGCATCGGATCCTGCTTCGTGAAACTGTTGCTGAACACACAAGTCGTGTCGCTCAAGTTGATCGATGCAAGGACGACTGCAGTTCTGGAATACATCACTTCTTCCATGTACTGGAGCAGTTCCCTGAAAACGAGCATATTCTCACGGCGGGGAAACACCTGCTTCTTCTCAACCGCAAGCACAAAATCCAGGTCCTGAAAAAGAAAGAGCAAAACGCAGCCATTAGCATACAGCTCGCACAACCCGCTGTTGTGGTGGCATTGGTACGTACATTCTTCGCGACTTGTTTCTGGAGAAGGGTTTCCAGCGCTTGGTTCATCTTGGTCTGTCTTCCAAGCGCGTCTTTCAGTCTACGATTCAGCAATTGCGAAGCTTGCAACTTTCGGTACTCGGCAACCGCGTGCTCGATCCCGACCGACAACGTAGTATCGCGCGGACATGGTGGCTCGGTCGTATCGTGGTGGGTGGCACGCTGTGTCTTCGAATGTGCAGCGGCTGCTCGCATCGCGCGGGCGTCGCGTTTGCGCAATTGCGCGACTCGTGCATCCAGCTGCACCACCTGCTCGCGAAGGTCCAGGATCTCCGCTTTCGCGCGTTTGCGGTATCGGTCGACCGCTTTCGTGTTTGCTGCGCGCCTTCGGTTCGCAAGGGCTGGCACAATTTGCGTTTGTTCGCTTGGTCGCGACTGGGAGGTGCTGCCATCACATCCGTAGTAGCTGCCATCACTGGTGCTGCCGCTGGCACTATGCTCGTCCGAGTCCTCCGAGGGAGACAGCGAGTGCGAGTTGGTCGAGTGGTCACTCGCGGTGCCTTCCGTGACGTCGCTGCACGCCTCGATGAACGCGAGCGCTTCTTCGAGCGTCGCCGCCTGCTCTTCCTCCAGCAGAAAGAAGCTCATGAAGAAAGACTCTCGCGATGGGGTTGGTTCGGCAACACTGCTGCTTGCAAAATGAGCTCGTCTTGCTCGTGCAGCTTTCCAGGTTGCCTCTTCCGTCGTTGTCCGGATACAGGAAGTAATGTCACACAAAATAAAGAGTGTTGGCCAATCCTAGTCCGACAATGCTCATACCCCTACCCCATGACATAATCGCGCTAGAAGTGTGTCGAGAGACTCATCATCACTCTTGTGGTGTACCAGCACGAATGATGGACACAACAACATCAAAATCCTGCTGCAAAAGAATATCTTGTGCGCGTTTTCGCCAGAAAGTTGGTGTGTTTTCTGAACGCTTCTCGATGTTTCGCCATTTTTGCCAACATTCCGAGCGCTGTGCATGACTACAACATGGAATCGAAGCAGTCGCTGTGCATGTAGTATACAAGTTACGCCTAGATCCATCATCATACCGCTTGAGGCTCCTGGGAGGTCACCGCTGCTCCACATTCGAGTTGCAAACACGGACCAGAAGTAGAGGATACTGGGACCAAATCGAGCTCGTGGCGCACTATATTTTGCATCTGCATCAGCTGGATGCGCATTCTCTCCCCCTGCGCACGCATAATAAAGCTGTGGATGTACGCGCTTTCCGGGGAGATGGCACATGCGGGATCTCTTTTCTCCAAGTACAGTCGATAGGACGACTGGAACAGAGTCGCTGTCGGCGATGGGAACGAGCCGGACGCACTCGGATCCAAAATCACCATCCAGATCTTCTCACGAAACAGCAAGCCCGACCCCAGCGGAGCAAAGAGCGAAGTGATCGTGACCACGACACGATCTTGGTCGACAAATTTGCGAGCTGCCGAAACGCCATCCACATGGATTTCTTCCTTGGGGGAGCTCAACCTCATCGAAAACTGCCGCTCACAAGTATTGCCGACGCCACTTCTCATCTGCACATAATTGCAAAGCAGCAGACACATACGTCAGTGAGCTTTCTTCCTGGGGATGGCGATTCCACCTTTGTGTGCAACGTACTCGTCTAGCCGTTTGGTCTCTGTTGTTTTGAGCTCCAACAAAGCACAAGAGTTTCGCCCACAGGTGCGAGTCGAGTTGAGCGAGACTGCACGGCACTGGGGTATTTGAGGTAAACTCGAACACTTGGCCGAGCATCGGGTCCTGTCTCATACGACTGCTGTTGAAGCAACAGGTCGTGTCTTGCAAGTTGATCGCCGCAATCGCCGCGACGGTGTTGACGTGCATGACTTCGTCCATGTAATGGAACAACTCTCTGAAGATGAGTGTTTTGTCGTGGAGGAATCCCTGTTGCTGCTGTCTCTCACTCGCAAGAACGAAATCCAGGTCCTAAGGACAGAACCACAAGCACGCCAAGCGTTAGACGATTTCGCACGCAATCTGACAAAACCCTAGTCTTCCCCACAGAATACGCGTGCACAGTTTGCCATTGGACACGCACACTTTTCACGAACTGTTTCTGCAGAATCCCTTCGAACTTTTTGTTCATCTTGGTCTGCTTTGTAACTGCGTCTTTCAGTTTGCGGTTCATCGATTCAGATTGCTGCAAGCTTTGGTACTCGCGGATCGCTTGCTCGAGCCACACCGACGGTGCTTGCGGTAGACTGCTCGACTCGGCAGCATCTCCATTCTGTCCATCCAGTTGCATCACCACGGAACTGTCGCGCTTGCGCAGTTCTGCGACTCGCGCACCCAACTCGACCACTTGCGCGCGGAGGTGCAGGATCTCCGTCTTGTGGCGCTTCCGGTATCGGTTGACTGCTTTCGTGTTTGCCTCTCGGCTTTTGGTCATGCTTGGCGGATGCGCTGGTTTCTGCTTTTGCTTTGGTTGTGGTTGGCGCTGCTGCTGGTGGAAGCCATTCTTGTCATCGCTGCTACTGGTTTTGCGTGTGTCCGAGTCCTCTGGGGGAGAAGGAGAGAGCATCGACGAGGACAGAGAGTGCGAGTTCACCGAGTGCTCCGAGTCGCTCGAGTGGTCACTTGATGTGCCTCCTTCGTTGTCGTTGTCGTCGCTGCACGCCTCGATGAACGCAAGCGCTTCCTCGAGCGTCGCCGCCTGCTGCTCTTCCAAGAGAAAGAAGCTCATGTCTGAGGATTGCTGCAAGGCGACAATCGACTGACAGCGTGCAAATTTGGGAATGGACTCGGCGTGTCTGTGTCAAGCGCGACGATTCTCCTTGCTGTCGATGAGAGAGCATTGGCCAATCAGAGGTTGCTGGCGAGCCCTATCCCATGACATAATCTGCTGACGCCGTCATCAACGTCCATCATCGCCTGACTCCATGCTGATTACATTATTTCTGCTACAGCCGAACACGCATCGACCATGCAAACCCTTACGTGCAGCAAACTTAACAGTTTCAATACGCCAAGGTAGAAAAATACACTGTACTATACATTATGCGATCCGCTTGACCTCCAACCTCGAACTCGGCGTTCAGGATGCCGGTTGTTTCGACGAAGAATAGCGATCCTCGATCCGAAGGATATAAATTATACATGTGACGGACTCGCTTTGCTTGGTTATACCACTTGCGCAGGACATATGGTTTCCCACGTCCCGCATTCGATTTGGAAGCACGTACCAGCAGTCCCGACTGGCGGATCCGGGTCGACTCCATGCAGCAGCATGTCTTGCATCTGCTGCTGCTGTCCGCGCATCTTGTCGCTCTGAATGGTCATAATTGCACTGTAGATGTACGAAATTTGTGGCGACATCGCACAAGTGGGGTCCCTTTGTTCCAAGTTTAGTCGATAGCAAGTCTGGAACAGCGACGATGGGGGAGAGCCTGGCATACTCGAGTCCGACATGATCAACCACCCGTTCTCGCGAAACAACAGCCCAGTTCCCAATGGAGCAAGCAGCGAGGTGTAAGTGATCACGATGCGATTCTGCGTGGCAAATTTGCGGATCGCTGAAACCCCATCCACTTGAATCTCTCCAAATTGGCAGTTGAATTTTGTCGAGAATTGCTTCCCACAACTGCTTTCGAAAGCACTTCGTGGCTACACGCAGACAAACGCAAAATGCCACATGTCAGTTGGCTCATCCTGTTCCAAGAAACGACCGCACGCGGATAACTCTGCAGCTTACTTGGGTAGTCGTTCGACCCATATTTTGGTTTCCAACATAGCCCGAGAGATGTGTCCACAAGCGCGCATCAAGTTGGCGAAGACCGTACAACAGCGGCGCATTTGACGTAAATTCGAAGACTTGGCCCAGCATCGGGTCTTGCTTCAGAACACTATTACTGAACACCGACGAAGTGTCGTTCATGTTGATCAGCGCAGCAACGGCTCCCGAGTCGGAATACACCATCTCTTCCAAGTAAAAGAGCAATTCTCTGAAAACGAGGGCGTCATTGCAACTCGACACCTCTTCCTGCTGTTTCTCGACCTCGAGCACAAAATCCATTTCCTGATACAAGAAAAACAAACACCATGACGTTAGGAAATGACTTGCAGCATTCGGTCCGATGATCGAGCGTGCGTGCGTGCGTACGTTCATCGAAAACTGCTTCTGGAACACACGCTCCAGTCTTTGGTTCATCCTGGTCTGCTTCGCAAGGGCGTCTTTCAGCTTCCGGTTGAGCGCTTGCGAATTTCGCAGCTTTTGGTGCTCGGCAACCGCGTGCTGGAGACTGCTCGAGTCGACGAGATCTCGAGGAACTGCATTCGTCTGTGCTGCCACAGATCTCGCCACGGGACTGTCGCGTTCGCGCAGTTGCGTGACTTGCGCGCTCAACTGCACTACCAGTTCGCGAAGATGCACGATCTCGGCCTTGTTGCGTTTCCGGTATCGGTTGACTGCTTTCGTGTTTGCTTCTCGGCTTTTGGTCATGCTTGGCTGGTGCGCTGGTTTCTGCTTTTGCTTTGGTTGTGGGCGGCGCTGCTGTTGGGCCGGGAATGCGTGCTGGCGAACGCCGCTGTTGTCGCTGTTGGCGTTGTGCGCGTCCGAATCCTCCGAGGGGGATGACGACCAGTGCGATTGCGCTGGCTCGGAATCGGTCGACTGGTCGCTCGCAGTGCCGTCGTTGTCGTCGCTGCACGCCTCGATGAACGCAAGCGCTTCCTCGAGCGTCGCGACCTGCTGCTCTTCCAAGAGAAAGAAGCTCATGGTTAGTGAGTTGGTGGAGTGCCTCACGCTGCTGACGCCGAGCGCGCGTGCTGATCGGGAATAAATGAAATGAGCTCATCTGGTTCGTGGTGACAATCCTCGCCTCCTGATCGTCGTCCAATTAGATGTCGCCGCTCAGAAACAGACCCCTACCCCATGACGTCATCAAATCCGGAAAATGGATCATGGAGACCGTCACTCTGCAAAAAGTACACTGCAACCGATCCGCTTCGATTTGCTGCGTCACAGCATCCGTTCTCGATCTGCTTGTTCCAAGTGTTCTGCAACGTGTCGTCCATTTTGGTCTGCTTCTCGACTCTTCCTCCAACAGCACCAAGTTCGTGATGGTTGAGTTGTGCTACGACTGGGGGGTGGCGTCGATACTCTGGAGTGAGTCCTTTGGTGTCGTTTGCGCGGCTCAAATCGAGAAACGTGGTCATTTCCGAGTCGGTTGGCAATACTGCACGAACGCTCTACATTATACAGATAAAAGTGCCGAGTGCGCAAACGGTGCTTCGTCGAGAGGCGATCGTTTTGGCCCTTTGCAACCAAAATCTAACCTTCCGACGTGGAATGCATAGATATAGATATATAATCAAAGTCTCCACAATCAACGCGCAGAAATCGGGAGGTGAATCCCTCCTGTTGGACACGCGATCAATTGTAGACTCGACTCGATATTTGCTCCAAGGCGACTTGCATCAAACTCGCGAAGCAGCATTTTCTGAATCTGCCGTTGGTGCGACCTCATTTTCTCGCTCTGCGCATTCATAATGAAGTCGTAGAGATACGCACTGCTGAGATCGTTCTTCTCTGCGAAAAGTCGATAGCAAGTCTGGAACAGTGTGGACGGCGATGAACCCGACCCGCTCGACTCCGACATGATCAGACAGCCATTTTCGCGAAACAGCAGCCCTGTCCCAGCCGGAGCAAGTAGTGACGAAAATGCGACCACGACTCGATGCGGCTCGACAAACTTGCGACGCGCCGACACGCCATCAACACGGATCTCGCCGAGTTCGCAGCGGAAGGTCGTCGAAAACTGATTTTGGCTGTAAGTATCAGAGCCAGCTTGGTTCTATGCAAGAGCAGCAAAATGCAGCGCATCGTCAGTAAGTAACGAGCGACTCGAGAGAGCATTGCGAGTAGTCAATGCGGGCATCAAACGCACCGGCTGGTGATCCGTGCTTCTGCACGCTACAGAAATGTGGTTCCACAAGAACTTCTCGAGTTGGCGAAAGCTGCACTGCAATGGTGTATTTCCAGTTGCTTCGAACACTTCTCCAAACATTGGGTCTTGCTTTTGAAGCACATTGCTGAACGCACACGTTGTATCATGTAAGCTGATCGATGCTGAGATCTGTCCAGAGCTGTTGTAAATCGCTCCCAAGTAGTGGTAAAAGTCTGCGATGCTGTGAATCGGGTTCATGGAGAGCGTGTCCGGTTTCGGCCGTTCAAACGCGAAATCTAGGTCCTATTTTACAATGAACACATCAGCACAATGACTAGCTATGCACATGGACGCATACTTGATCAACAACGAGTCGGTGACGATACGTACAAGCTTCGCGATTTGCTTCAGGAAAAAAGCCCCGAATGTTTTATTCATTTTGGCTTGCTTCGCGAGTGCATCTTTCAATTTGCGGTTCATCGCTTCCGATTGCTCCAGCTTTCGATACTCGGCAACGGCGTGATCGAGTCCAACCGCACTCCCATGGGGCTGCCGCGAACTCGTCGATGTGGCAGTGCCTTGGCGCTTCTGACTCACATCCAATCTCGCTGCCCGTGCATCGCGTTTGCGCAAATGCGTGACTAGCGCGGTCAGCTGCAACACCTGTTCGCGAAGGTTAACGATCTCCGTTTTGCTGCGTTTGTGGTATCGGGTGACCGCTTTCGCGTTGGCTGCTCGGCTTTTCTGCGCCGATTGCTGCTGCTGCTGCGCATGAGCCTTGCGGTGGTCAACGTCGTTGCTGCCATCGCTAGTGCTGCTACCGCTTTCCGAGGACGCAGAGGACGACGACAGCAATTGCGAGCACGATTGCGAGTGGTCCAAGTCGGACGAATGGTCGCTAGCGGAGCTCTCTTCGTTGCTGTTAACGTCGCTGTAGGTCTCGATGAACGCGAGTGCTTCTTCGAGCGTCGCGGCCTGCTCTTCCTCCAGCAGAAAGAAGGTGCTCATCATGCCGGAAAAATGTGGCAGTGTGTTCGTGCGAGTTGCTTTGGAAATAGTGGATCCGAAAAGAGTTCAGGACGAACCTGCATCTGGATGCAACCATTTTAGCCAATCTGCACGCGCAAGAGTGTCAATTGCCTGTTTTGCCTGTTTTTATTCAATCGGCGCTTCTTATTTGATAAAACAGCCCTACCCCATGAAGTAATCGAGTTGATGATGCCCTGTCTCTTCAGATCATCACTCTGTCGCTGACGGCGGTTGCAGTTTTGTCTCTCTCTCTGTTTGCATCATGAGCAAAAGTCTCACATTTGTGTCTCACCATGCAAACAAATAGCGGATTAATTTTTACCATAAATCTTCATGTCGGTTTGAAAAGAGATATCAGAAAATGACCATTTCGAAGAAACCAGCTCCATGTGGGGTACCTTTTGCATCAAAATGAGAACACTGATCGAATGCATCGATAAAAGTGAGACACGACCATCACTCTGACCACTACCCGATACTGGCAACTCTGATAAACGATCCAGTATTGGATCGTCATTGTTTGCATCAGGACTGAGAAAGATGAAGAGAACAAGGGGTTTAGATCGCTTGCATGTACATTTACAACAAAGTAGACTCTTCTCTGCCCTGTTTCTGCTTAAAACGCACCGACAGGTTTGGGTATCTCAAGATGGAAGAGCGCTGGTTTCCGGTGTCCCCTGTCGACCGTGTCGCCAAGTTGGTTCAACAAAAACTGGTCCACGTCACGGAGATTACACAGCAAGGGTGCACTCGGATGCGGGAACCCACGCGCTGGACCGCAAACGAGACCTTGTTGGACACATGCGCTGAACCTGCCTCGTGCATCCATCCGAG
Organism: Globisporangium heterothallicum; assembly: GCA_023334155.1. Classification (NCBI taxonomy): domain Eukaryota; phylum Oomycota; class Peronosporomycetes; order Pythiales; family Pythiaceae; genus Globisporangium; species Globisporangium heterothallicum. The sequence continues at coordinate 46,935 of JAASGH010000104.1, forward strand.
CAATGGCCACAATACCCACCATGGCGTACAAATACAGCTGTCCCAAGTAGTACAGGTGTATCTCCATGTAGGTGAAAGGATGCTCTGCTCCAAACCTCCCCGCAGGGGTCTTCTGCTGCTCTTGTATCACGCATAGGAAGTCCACATCCTGGTCAAGCAAAGACAACACATACGCTGTGGTTAGCAATTCCGTTTACACACACGACGATAATGCCGATCCTTTTTCCACTTACCTCAGGTGTCAACTGTTGCGTAAACAGATTTTCGAGCTCTTCGTGCATGTGGGTTTGCTCCACCAGCGCGTCTCTCAAATCCGCGTTCATCCGTCTCGACCTCTGAAGTCGTTTGTACTCGTCCACTGCATTCTCGAACTCAGTCGACGCTGCATCGGTGTTTCGTTCGTCGGAGCTAGTAGTAGAATCCTCGGCACTGCGCGCGGAAAATGCGTTTGCGGGTCGTGGTCCATGCGAGCGAATCCGCTCCAAATTGGCCAGTCGAGCTTCCAAATCCACGATTAGCTCACGCAGTTGCTCAATCTCCGTTTTGTACCGTTTCCGGGTCCGTTGACGAGGCGCTTTTGGTTTTGCATCATGTCGCTGCTGTTGTTTCTGTTGTTGCTGTTGTTGCTGTTGCGCTGGTGAATCATCGTCATTCTTTGTGGTTCTAGCGTCAGACTTGCTCCTTTCTTTCAAGTGTGGTATCTCCTCGCTGCTGCTGCTGCTGTGGTCGCTGCTGGAATCACTGCAGGTGTCAATGAACGCGAGCACTTCGTCGAGTGTCGCCGTCTGGTCTTCCGCCAGCAAGATCATACTCGATTGGTGCAAGGAAGAAAGTGGAGTATCTATGCAGAAGGCAGTCAACTTGGAAATGAGCGCCACTCAAATCTACGGCGTTCGTGCCAGCAGACTCAGGTTTCCCTCCCTCTGGTCGAAATTGACCATCAACAAGTTGATGATGCCAAAAAGAGCGAGGTGGACAACGCACAGTAGCTCTTCGACTACCTACGCTCTCGCCAAGTCTTCCATACCTCTAAGTACGCGATGGTTGATATGGGAACCACTCCCAAACTCTGATTTGGTGTCTACATCCACCTTTTCCTCATTTACAGGGTGAGGATGTAAGCGGAATGGCATTGTGCTGCGTCGCTTTGGTTGACAACCAGTGGGAACGTGCCGCGAGTGTTCCGTTCGGTGCAGAATCCATCCCCTCTCTGCCTTGTCTACTGAGTCTGTCTCGCAACACACAAATGACCATCACTCCGTGCACCCTCGAAATCAAAGTCGATCTTCCAATTCGACGAGAATGAAACGAATGGTGACCACTTCCGTGTCCTTTCACTTTTTGAAACACAGGACAGCTGGACGCATCAAGGAGGGATCGCAACATTTGGATTTTACTTCATTTTCTCACTTCATCATCAACAACAACAGCGAGAGAGAGAGAGAGCGTTTGCGAGAGTGAGGTGGCCGTTCAGAGCAGTCTTCCTCACCACGATCTCCTTATCTACCTACCATGGGAAGCGCTTGCCAGTGTAGTCGAAGAAACTGCCGCTCTCCGCGAGTGTGAACTGGTCGATGACTCGAACGAGACCGGCGACGCTGGTCTCGGTGGAGATGGGACGAATGACAATGCCGTCAATTGTGATTTCGTCGATCCCTTTGGACATGTCCGTCTTCACGAAGCCAGGATGCAGCACGAAGGTGCCGATCTTGTCTTGCTTCAAATCGCTCGCCAGACTGGCATTGATCATGTTGAGCGCAGCCTTCGACGCACGGTAGCCGTAGATGCCTCCATCACACAATTGGATGCTTCCCGCGTTGGACGACATCTGAGCGACGTTCGCAGACCCGTTCTTGACCACAGCCGCCTTCAAGTGTGGAATGAACGCACGCGTCACCAAGAATGGACCCACACTGTTGACTTCCAAGTGCTTGAGCATGTCGTCCTTCGTGGTCGTCGCCAGATCGCCAGCGATAGCAATGCCAGCGTTGTTGATCAGCAAGTCGATCGCTTCCCCCTCGAGTTCCTCGGCAGCATTTGCTATCGACACTTCGTCGACGCCGTCGAGTTGCACGACCTTGTAAGGTGACAAGGCTTTCAACTAACATCATGGTGTGCATAATATCAGACCGCATGGACACAGGGAGCTTAGGTTAGTGAGCGTGGATGAAGGCTAGTATAAAGATCTCTCTCTCTCTCTCTTTGCATTCCTTCGCTCGTACCTGGTCGGCTTTGCTCAGGTCACGAGCAGCTCCGATGACGTTCCATCCGAGCTTGCTGTATTCTTCAGCGAGTGTGAGCCCAAGACCGCGGGTGCTTCCAGTGATCAGAACGGTCTTGTTGCCAGCCATGATCGTTTAGTTCGAGCAGTCGGTGGTTTTGCTTTCGGGTAGCTGGTGTTGTTGTTGTTGTTGTTGTTGTTGTTGTTGGAGGTTTGCGAGTGTTTTCGACAATGAGCGAACGAAGTCGGAGCGGCTTTCACTCCGATGGGACACAGCAGTGAGGCATGCATGGCAGTCGAAAGAGGGTGAGATCTCTGCTTAAACGGAGCCCTCTGTGAGGTGTAGTGCATCAAGATACAGCCTTCGAGAGCGATCCCAGGACGGTGTACTGCAATGCATACGCGGTGCAAATCAACGACCACACCCTCGGAGTGCGTATTCAGAGTGGTGCTAGCGTTTATTTGATGCGTGTGTAGAAACAGGTGAATGACCGACCTCAGGATGACGGCAATTCGTAGTGAAAAGCTGTAATCACATGAATACGAGGGTGATCCTCAGTAACAAGTTTACACCATTTTACCAGACTCTTACGTCAACGGGACCTCACTGGCATAAATGCCATCGTCGACGTGCACTACAATTCTGAAGTAATCACTGTTCTGAGCTGCACGGTGTCTACCTGTTGACGGTATTTGGATTCACTGGTGGAATTTCTTTTTGCTTGGATAGTCTAATGGTGACCATGTCGTCCATTTGGAATTTGGAAAAACAGTCGCACGGACGCACAATCGTCAATACCCGTAATGTTGGGCATGCAGTGCGCTGATCCTCTGCAGATCGACAACCAGCAAGTGCTGCATTTTCTGGTGATGGTCTCTCATCCTGTCGCTTAAAGCCTTCATCACGACTTCTTGGAGGGTCTGTTTCTCGCTCGTAGAGGTGTCATCAAGTCCACTCATGGAGGCGTCACTTGTCTCGGGATACAGACCGTAGAAGCTCTGGAAAAGCGATGTGTGTGCTGGAGACGATGAGTTGATGAACTGCGTTCCGGGATCCGAATCAGTGACAATCAACAAACCGTTCTCACGAAAGCGCAGCTCGCTTCCAGAGATCGCCAGCAGCGATGTGTACGTGTACACGATACGGCGAGCGCTTTCGAATCTTCGGATCACAGAGATGCAATTTACATTCACTTCGCATTGCAACCGACAGCTTCACTGCACGCGAATGACGACCGGGACAGTAAGCAGTGACGCGACCACCGACGCGCTGGACTGGACGCTGAGTCAAGTTGAACGTTCGCGACGGAGGTGGCGCCTGTGACCGACGGCCACGCCGATCGCTACTTTGGTCGCAGACCCACCTATCTCAGTGATCGATCACTGATCTCACGTCGACAGCCAGCTTGGTCGCAGGTTTGATCGCAGGTTTGATCACCGATCGACCACAAGTTGGACTATCGGAGACCTTCGAGTCTGATCGCACGTTCGTGCCTCGGATCGGAGGATGAGTTCGTCGTAAACGTACGAAGACGTCGAGTGAAGGAGGAATGAGAGGTGGCGAAAGAACGAAGCACAGAGGGAGAGCGTAGATTGCTGCGTGCTTTTGCCTTGGGGACTCGGCTATCACTTAAGACGGCTACGATTCTTCTTGTTCAAGCACACTTCTCCAAGCCTCCATCCTTCGAGACACCGCCGCGTTCGCGTCTGGGTCAAGTCGACTCTCAGCGCCTCAAATCCCCGAGTCGGATGCTGTGCCTGGTTCACCCCCGCAGATCAGAAAGGCGTGATCTGACCGTCGATCCCTTACTTCTACAACCCGCAGTGTGATCGAGACCGATTACCAGCAACCTCCTCACAGTGGGAACCGAGACGGACTTCAGTCATGTAGTTACAGCAAATGGCATTTGCCTGTGGAATCCTGACAACTCTTCGCGCATCATCGTCTTGATTCGCTGGTGGGGACCGCGCGGTCGACTGCTCAGCGCTTTCAACACCAGCTCTTTGAGATCATCTCGATGTGCTTCAACACTGGAAGGCGACTTGGCACCCCCACGAGGGTCACCAAACACTTGGTAGCAGGTACGAAACAGTGTTGCCGCAGATTGCGCCACTCCGTTCCCTGTGCTTGCAGCAGCGACCACCCACCCCCTCTCTCGGAAAGTCTGACCGCTCTGTGGCAGCACAAGAACAGCCGAGCACACATGCACGATGCGATGAGGTTCTTCGTATCTGCGTATTAACGAGGAGCCGTACAAATCCACCGACCCGAAGGGGCCATCCAAAACCAGTGTGTAGCTCGTTTGGCAGCTCGAGGTCGTGATTTCGCGTTTCTACATGTCGATAAAAAGTAGCAACATATAGAGGATTCCATGATGGGACAGTCCAAGCAGTAGGAACGCTGGTGCATGCAACGAGCCAGTAACGACACGAACAAAACCAACCTTGAGCTGGAAGTTGAGTGGTTGGCCGGGTGCGCATACCCTCGTCATGCTCTGCCACAGCGCGTGTCCGACTTCATGGAACGGGAGTTGCAAGGAAGCATTGGTTCGCAGCTCCATGAACGTGCCAAACACCGGATCTTGCTTCACTTTGCTGAAACAAGATCGCTGCGAGCCCGCGCGTTCCACCCACGGGTGGTCGAAAATAGCGTCGACGAGTGCGTACATTTTCTCAACCCCCGCTTGCAATTTTGACGAGGCTACGGTCTCGTTCGCTGGCAGACCATCACTGTGGACGTCAAAAAGTTGTCGCTTTTGACCACTCGACAACAAGTCAAAACCCTGCACAGACCAACACACAAGGTTGTGTCAGTCGCTAACACCACAACATAGCATTCCGAAACCGAAGAGGTGCGTTTTCGCACATTTGAAGGTGAGCTCATTCCCACTGCACTTTCAAGCACTTGACGCAGCGCAAGTTGTTTCGCGACGGCAGCTTTCAATTTGATGTTCAACGCCTCCGAGTTGTGCCGATCTCGGACCTGCGCTGCTGCGATTTCCAACCAATTTGTCGTTTTCAGGACGTGCGCACGCTGCAGCTGAGTCAGGAGGCTCTCCAGCTCGACTACCTGCTTCCGCAAGAGACTCGCTTCGGCCCGTTTCCACTCGCGACACTTCGGCTTCGCATTTCTCGCGACTCTGTGCGCACGCTCGCCTGAGCTGTGCTCAGCACCAGCGTTATCGTAGCGCTGCTGCGGTGTGCGGTGCGTGAGCACTTCGAGAGGTTTTCTCGTCCCGGTTGCGACAGGCTGTGTCTCCTCGTCCATCGAGGTCGCGTGCGCTTCGCTGCTGCTGCTGCTATCGTCACTTCCGCACGCATCGATGAACGCGAGTGCGACCGCTAGCGTCGTTTGCTGGTCGTCATCTTCCAATAGGAAACTCATCGCACTTCGAGTGATTCTGCTGCTGTTCCTTTGACGACCAAAGAAGAAAATGGTGGCGCCTTTATGTGCTGAAGATGCTTACGAAATCAGTCAATGTGCGAGGAATGTCACACGAAGGTGGGACAATGTGGGACCAAACTGCTGTATTTCATACAGGTTCGCTGATGCTGGAGGAGAGGTTGAAGTGGATGCGGACGAAACTTTCTGTTGGCTTTTTCCAAATTTTCTTGGATCGCATCACAAATGTGCAAACAATCCACTCAAAACTGGGATACAAAAAATGCTGGCATTTAACTGGATCATCTTCATGTCAACTTTATCGATTGTCGGAGTCTGGTTGAAACGAGAGGGATCGCTGGTGAGGTGGACACACAACAGAGGACATTCACTCTTTCATCGAGGAAACACAATCGAGACAAATCCATTTTGCGTGACGATGACATTCTTGCTCGACGACGATGCGCAGGACGCTTTCCAGGCAGCGCTGTTGTTCGTGGACGAATTCCAAGCCCCTTTGTCGCCAGCGCTCGAGGTCGCCAATACTACTGACAGCGCGGAGGAAGCGCAGCGGGGGGCGCCGAGGCACTTGGGAGTAGAATCCCACGTGTCTGGTTCACAGGGACGTGAAGCGGGGGAAGGAGACCACTTTTTCCTGGATGCATTGGCTCCGGTCGACGACGACGACGACGACCATGTGGGTGGAGTCGCGGCTTTTGTCGGTACCGACGCTGCGACCACTGAGGTCGATGGGGAGTCACGACATCATCTCACCGAGCAAGACATTCGGGTAGTACCATCATCCGCATCCATCCCCATATCGCGTAGCGAGGAGCAGCAAGTGGTTCCTGCTGCACCGACAGCAAAGCGGATGAAGCTGAGCCGCGTGGTCAGCATCGGTGGCTCGAAAAGCGCAAAGCCTCCTCGGAGCGATCCGAACAAAGCACGCAACGAGCGCAAACAAGAGCTGATTTATCTGCACAAGAAAGTCGCCGAACTGGAAACCCAGCTGAGTGAGCTCGAGCTGAGAAACAAGAGGAAGAAGATAGAGGAGGAGGGGAGCAGCGCAGCCATTGTCACTGGAGGCGGCTCGTCGGTAGTGTCCGCATCGTCCTCCCAGATCCTTCGCACATCGGCCACTGGTGCACCGTTACCCCCGCCGCGCGCACGAGAGCAAGACCCCGTGGTCTCACGCGTGTGGCAGGAACTGGCCACTCGCCAGCGACTGCTGCGTGACAGATCGGAGCGAGAGAACATCCGCTTGAGAGTCGTGCTCGAGCACCAACTCAAGGTCGCGAAGAGTCTGGAGAGAACACTCATGAAACCATCGTCGACCCAGGTACGAGAGCGAAGCAGCTCTCCGTTACTGTGTATCTGTCCATAGCATCCTCTGTTCTCATCGCCACTCTCTCTTGGTTTCTACATAGGAAATCGAAAAATGTCTCCAAGGACCACATGCCCTGCAGTATCATGCGCATGCTACTGGCAGCTCACCGGATGCGTCGGATTCAGCGCGCTTTGAAGAATTGCTGCGCGGCGTCGAACAATGCTATGCGGAAATTGATCCCCTGTTTGACGCCAATGGTCTTGCGCGCTTCGAAACGACCTACAAAGACGCGCGCATGCGACGCAACGAGCATGGCGGCGATGTGTACTTGGAGATCGCAGCGGCCAAGTTGCTGCCGTTCGATCTCCAAGCGACGGGCGATGCCGTGTGGCATCATTTCGTGTTTGGGAAGGAAAAGATTCCAAATCGATTCCACTCCGAGAAAGCTCCAAAGGTGTTTCTCCCATCCATATCCTCGTACCTCAAAGTACGTGCAGTAAGATCCATGTCTGCACGCTTTCGCTTCCTGCAGTGTCTAACTGCGTGTGTGCATGCGTGTGAAGAATTTTGGCTTAGAAGTGCACGCGAATCACACGAGTGCGAGTTTCCGTGTCAAACAAGCGCTGCGGCAGTACACGGAACGCGATCGCATCGTCATCGTGTGGCAAGCACAACTCGACTCGGTCGCATTCTCGGACAAGCCATTGCCAAACGCTGGCGTCGGGTTTCTTGAGAAAGGCTACATCGTCATTCGACGACCGCACTCGATCTCTCCCCAGGACGACGTGACCGTGTTGCAAACGTGCCACATCATCACGCCCAATCTCTTGACAGCGTCTCTGATCAGCAGGGAGAGTGAGGACGACCCCGGGTATTCCCAACTCGGTGCGTTGACAGACTTTGTCTTGCGCGCGACCGCCGCAAATGTCACAACGAGTCACCACATCATCGAAGATGTCCTGCTTGAGCAATCGAGGGAGGCGAAATGCCATCGCGCTCGACGTGAACGGTGAAATTGGCAGTATATTTATGTACTATCACTTGCAATATCCAAACATACTTCCTGCGGATGCACCCTGTTTGATCGATTCAAAGGGACAATTGTTCGGTAAGCAGTGTTCCTCGATGTTCTCCATCTCGACAAGCAAAAGGTTCTGGATCTGGTGTTGGTGCGCGCGCATCTTGTTGCTCAGCGACTTCATCACGAACTCCTGATAATATTTTCGATGCTCGGCAACCCCAGCAGCCGGTTCAAAAGTGCGATCGGATTCCTGTGCACCAGCTCCATCCGTGGCATCCTGCTTTTCTGTGTGGATGCGATAGAACGTCTGGAACACTGCGGTAGGTGACGCCTCTGCCTCTGCCGGCGTCGTATCCGACAGTATCAACCACCCGTGTTCACGAAAGAGCAGATCACACTCGGGAACAACAATCGTCGAGCTGAATACGAAGGTCGTGCGATGCAGCTCCTCAAACTTGGAGATCACCGTCGTCCCATTCAAATCCACATCCCCCTTCACTGGACTATGCAGTGTCATGTGAAGTAGCTTCTCTTGCATGTGGTTCGGCATGGTGGCTGTGCTGGGTGCCCCACTTCCTATGCACTCGAGTGCAGCGTGATCGTTCTCAGCCATCCGTTTCCAAAATAATTGCCCAAGATGCTTAAAGTTGAACGACACAGGAGTGTTCGTCTTGAGCTCAAACATGGGACCGAACACAACGTCATGTTTCGTTTGGCTGGTGCTGAACACCGAGCCAACGTCGTTCGACGAACAGATCTCGCTGCACACAGCATCGGTTTCCAAGTACAGCTTCTCCATCTTGCGGTGCAGCTCTGCTGGTTCTGCTGGACGCAGCGCAGGCGCGGCATTGCCTCCAAGTTTGCGCGCAGCAGTCTCCTTTTTCATTTCGAGCAGGAAATCAAACCCCTAAGCATGAAAGAACCAGCAACAAGTTAGCATACAACCAGCGAACCTCACTGCACGATACGAACGCAGGAAAATACGACTGGGTTGCATACCTGCAGCGATGCCTTCTTCTGGAAAAGCGTCGACAGCGTCTTGCTCAGTTTGATTTGCTTCGACAGTGCGTTTTTCAGTCGGCGGTTGAGCGATTCCGATTTCTGCAGCTCTTTGTATTGCTCGACAGCGTGGTCAAGCCAAATGGACGCGACGACGTGGGACGTGCGCGGCTTCTTGTTGGGTGGTTGCTCCGAAGCAACGCGGGCTGCAAGCGTCGCTGCTGCTCGTAGCGAGGGCGATGGCTTCGTGGCGTGACTGCTGGCAGTGTCGCCATGTTTCTGCAATTGGGTGAAGCGCGCTTGAAGCTCCTCGACCTGCTCGCGTAGCTTGAGGATCTCGGTTTTGTTCTGCTTGCGTGGTCGCTTCGCGGTCGCCTTCGCACTTCGGCTCGCTGTGCGCGTCGGCTTCACGGGATTCGTCAAGAGCTTGCTCTGGTCCGCCGGCAGCGCAGTTTGTGCGTGCTGGCGTCCCGAGCACAGCGATTTGACGCTGTCGGTGTCGGTCATCGTGCACGACGAGTGATCGCTGCAGGTGCCGCTCGTCTCGTCATCGTCGTCCGCGTCGTTGCCGTTGCTGCTGTTGAAGTCGAACGACTCCTCGATGAACGCGAGCGTTTCTTCGAGCGAGATCGCGTGCTCGTCTTCCTCCAGCAGCTCCAGGAAACTCATCGGCTTCTCCACCGTCGTCGTCATCGTAGTTGTCGTCGTCGGTGCACAGGGTCAAGGTTACGTGAGTGTGTGAGTGAATGAGTGCGTGAGAGAGAGAGAGAGCTTTGTGAGGGGGAAGCGCTTTTGCAGCTCTTTTGCGAGCCCAGAAATGCTGCGAAAGACTTGTGTCTGCTGTTGCAATGAGGGAGGAGCGTAATCGAGAAGGTTTGTGGTCGATTACGTACATTGTCGACCAACACTCCCGATGGAGCATCTGAGTGAGATTTGCCACTTTCTCCAGTTAAAAGGTGCCTCCGACAACTGCTGTTATGGAAAAACAGATGCTCTCGTTTAGATAAATGCAGCATTCTCGCTCGAGGAACTCGCTTTGATGTCTACAATGCGAACCTGTCATGCGAGTCCATTAGATGGGTAAACCATCTCTGCGATTGGCAATCGATGAAGCGGACGATTGCGTGTTGCTGGCTTTCCCTCACACGTGATTCTACACTCGAGATGGACTGTCACAAGTCTCGATGCAGCCACTGGTCTTGCCCTTCACGTCCGATGCCCTGATGCAAACGTGGCACTGGTGAATATCCAACTGGATTGGCACCTGGACAGCCATTTCTGTACGACACTCCCCGAATTTCTCTATCTCGGAGCACGCACAGCTGCAAAGGGACACGTTTTTGGCAAAGCATCTCCGGCGTTGACGAACGCTCCTCCCTCCGCAAGAAACACATTCTGAATCTGCTGTTGATGCACACGCACTTTGTTGCTCAACGACTTCCGCACGAACTCTCGGAGTTGGTCTCGTTGCTCGGTGCCCGTCTTGGAAAGAAACGGTGGCGTGCGTTCAGCAGGTTGGTCAATCCTGGTGTCTTCTTCTTCCGATGCGTGGAGACGAAAGAACGTCTGGAACAACGCCGAAGGTGGAGACGACAAGGATGTCGAGGTGTCTGTCAGGATCATCCAGCCTTCCTCACGAAATGCCAAGTCGTAGCCGACAACGACGGCCACAGAGCTAGACGTGAAAACGATACGATGAGGCTCTTCGAACTTGCACACCATGGATGTGGCGACCACATCCACGTCTCCAACCATCGGCGTGCGCAGTCTCATGTGACGCCGCTGTTCATGCACACCATCTGGACGAATGTCTAGCGGGATCCCTGATGCCGCCTCTCCTCTGTGTTCAGCCATTCGGCTCCACACCGTGTGCCCGAGATGCCGGAAATTGAAACTCGCCGGGGTGTTTGTCTTCAACTCGAACACGGGGCCGCACACACTGTCATACTTGGTGTGACTGCCACTGAACGCCGAGTCAATCTCGTTGGACAACGCAATCTCGCTGCACCGGATATCGGTTTCAAGGTACAGTCTCTGTAGTTGGTCGCAAAGGTCATCAGGTGTTGCAGACGGCAATACGGCTCGGTTCTCGACCACACACTGGTTTATCGCATTCAGCGTCTCCATCTTCGTGATAAAATCGAATGCCTAGCCATCGATCGAGTGCAATGGCGAGTTAGCAACTAGTCACATTGTGTGTGTGTTGCAAGAACAAAAAAAGATGAAAACTGTACCTGAAGTGATGTCTTTTTCTGAAAATGCGCTGCCAGCATCTTGCTCAGCTCTACCTGCTTGGCAGCCGCATTTCTCAATTTGCGATTCAGTTTCTCCGATGTCTGGAGCTTTTTGTATTGGTCCACAGCGGTGTCGAGCCACAACGATGGCACTCCGCCATGGGAAGTGCGCGGCTTCTTGCGCTGAGGTTGCACAGATACCACGAGAGACCCCTCTGTCGCTACTGCGGCAAGTGGCGCTGGGTGCGGCTCGGATGCCTCGTCACGGCGATTGCCAGCACGTTTTTGCAGCTGGGAAACACGCGCTTGGAGCTCCTCGACCTCGTCCCGGAGCTGTAGAATCTTCTCTTTATTCTTCACTCGTGATGGGTTCTCAGACTCCGCGTTGGTACGGCGCGACTGCAGCTGACTGCTGCGTGGCTCTCGCAGTCGCTGGGATAACAGCGGATCGCGACGCGTCTCGACTCGGAAGCAAGCAGCATCCAAGTCGGGGAGTGGCGAGCTGCTCGCAGAATGGTCGCTGGCGTCGTCGAACTCCTCGATGAACGCGAGCGTGGCCTCGAGCGACAGCGCGTGCTCACTCTCTCCCAGCACCGCCAGGAAACTCATTTGCTTCTTGTCGTCGATCTCTCAGCGTGTCTATTTTTGTGTAACATTGCTGGGAAAGTCAGATGTTCGCACAAATGCATTCCTCGTCAGCAGCGACACGCATACGAAACCAGAGGTGAATTAGATTGTAGAGCAGTCTCTCAGAGAGGAAAGCAAGTGCTGGTTCGAAAGCATCATCTCTTTACGATTATACTACTTTACATCGCTGCTATTGACGCTATTGACGGTTGCACCCGAAAGTGTCGAATGGTACGCCAATTAAACGTCGGATACGACAGAATCGCAGAGATTTAGCCAATCCTGCGCATCCGAATTTCAGCCAATCGACCTCCTCTCACAGCACACAATTGGTCATCCCGCTCAATATTAAATCCTGCATTTGGCTCTGATGCACTCGCATTTTGTTGCTCAGCGCGTCCATCACGAGCTCTTCCAAGTACTTCATGTCCGCAGCTGCTCCAGGTCCGCTGGTCGGGTCCGTCTTCATGCTCGACGACTCGCGCGTCTCCACGTGAAGGCGGTACAAAGTTTGGAATAGCGAGGACTTTCTTTTCACTTTCAAATTTGCTGTGGGTTGCCGTGTCTTGCTGAACACCAGCCAGCCATTCTCGCGAAACACGAGGTCGCTCCCGGAAACTGTGATCGTTGACACAAATGTGAACACCGTGCGGTGCGCGTCTTCGAATTTGCGGATCCCAGTCACGCCCTTCACGTCGACATCGCCCAGTCGCGTTTGCAGCTTCATGGTGTAGTGTTTCTTGTGGGCATCGCGTGGGGAGAACGTCTGCTTCGGATAGACAAGAGCGTGTCACAAGAAACAGAGAAATCAGATCACCGATGCTTGAAAGCATGCTGGCAGTTGACTGGCTGACATACCTCGGTCGATCCCGGCTCCCTTTTGATGCTCGTGCGGAGAGCATCGGACTTATACTTGCTTGTCATGTGGCTCCAAAAGAAGTCCGCAAGCACGTGGAAATCCGTGCCAGACACTGGCGTGTTCGATTTGAGCTCAAACACACGACCAAAGACAACGTCCGATTTGGTGGAGCACGTGGAGAACACACTGTTGGTATCATTTGAGGCGCCGATCTCTTGAAGAGCGATGTCAGTGTCGCGGTGGAGCTTCTCCATGCTGGCGTACAGCTCTGTCGGGACCCACGGCGAGTTGTCGGTAACTTGTGGCTCATTGGGTGTCTTCGACGGCTCTGTCTCCATCAGCAGATCCTACGGCATCCAGCAAGTGCATATCAATATCGGCACGAAGTCCCAGACTACGCACCCGGTTTGTGAGGCTTGCTCGTACCTCGATTGAACTCTCTTTCTGGAATAGGATCTCCAACGTCTTGCTCAGACGCATCTGACTCACCAACGAAGCTCTCAATTTGCGGTTGACCTCTTCCGCCTTTTGCCGCACTTTGTATTGCAGCGCGGCTTTGTCGAGCCACGTTGACGCTGCTCCTGGGATCTCGCCGCTGTCTTCACACATAGCGTCGTGTGCAGTTGTCAGCGTCAGGAAACGACGCTGCTGGCTACGTTGCTGCAGCCCCAATAGTTGCGCTTCGAGTACCTCGACTTGCTCGTTGAGCTTGAGGATCTCGAGTCGATTTTGCTTGCGCGGTCGCTTGGATGTCGCTTTTGGTCGATCACTGACACGAATGCACTTCCGTCGCCGCTGCTGACGAAGTGGTGGCTGTGATCGGATGGGGGGACTCGCAACCGCATCGTCCATTTCTTGGTCGCGCCTGCGAGCACAACCATCGGTGTCTCTGTATTGCGAGGGCTGCGACGTGAAATACGTGTCGGGTTCGAGTGCCGAGAGCTGACTGGTGTCGTATTTGAAGTCAAACGCATCGAGGAACGCAAACGTGTCTTCGAGCGTGATAACCTGCGCATCGTCTTGGTGAAAGTTCATTTTCGACGACTGATTTTGACAGGAAATGCCGCCTCCGTTCCGGTGGATCTCACGTGGTTGTGATTCGGGCAGCAAATGTTGAAATGACTCGATTGAACGGAAGTGATATCAGTTTGGAACTGGGATTGGCTGGGGATGTGGGAGGTGCTGGAGCGAACAACCATGAACACCCTTTCTCGCATCATCAAACCTATGAAGTAAACGCTTTGATGATGACGATTTTGATCATCACTCTGCTCCAATGTACTAATACAAACACCTATTCCATCACATTCTCAACAAAACAAAAGGATAGGAGGCTATGCAAAGAGACAGAATTTCTCAGTAGCAATCAAGAGAGTAGATATCACAATTGCACAAATGTGCGATCTGCGAACGGACCACTTGAGCGGGTGGTCGCATCTGTTTAAGAGGGGGAGCTGTTGACTCGGTCACTCGAGGTGTCATCATTATTATCCATCACTTTGAAGCAGAGACGCCGTGGGATGTACTAATACAACGCCAGCGTTGATTTGTACTTTGCACACTGTCGCTCAAAACCGAGGGAGGTGTCTGTTTCCGCCACAATTATTCGCACAATCCGCCGGCGATTTACCAATGTTTACCAGACAGTTGGTAGTTGGCATTTTCTTGGATGCATCCGCGGTGGACATTAAAGGTTCGGTTTCTGCCATGCAGTCGAGTGTCGTTTTGAAGTGCTCCCGCATATTTGAGGTCACGCGGTTGACGACTTGTTCAGAAGCAGTGCATTGTATCCCATCGGGTCGCATTATGTGTCGAGAGGTCTGACGCTTGTCTTACATTGTTGAAGGACTTTGATCACAGATTTCGATCTCAGACAGTCTTCTTCGTACATCGATGAAGGACGTGGATCGCAGATGTGAAGAGAAGAGCGATGGTCACTGATTTTCCCCAATATTGCTGACAGACATTGGTCACAGGATTTAGAGCTCGCTCAACGGACTCGCACACATTGATCGGCTTCGTTCACGCACCACACCGATTCACACGACAGCATGCAAAAAAGCAGTCGTAGCATGATCTGCTTCGCTTCGCTTGGTATGCGGTATACCAGCAATCTGTCTCGAATTGAGATTGCGACGAGTCCCCATAAGGACGGAAAGTCATGTGTGAGCCCTCGCACGGTCTCCGCTGTGCTCTCGGTGCGTATGCTGTATGCCGCTCCTGGAGGTACAATATTTTGGACTGGTGATCGATCGATCAAGTGGAGCGCGTAATTGCAAAATGGTTGGTTTTGATGTCTGCACCATGTTGCACAAAATGTTGCACGAACGGAGCCCCGCCAAAAACAGGTCTCCTCTCATAGCGAATGCCAGACTCGATATCGAATGTGTCAGTGAACCTAGAGTAATCATTCTGATGACTCTAGGAAGCAGTGATCACTCTGGAGGTTGCGAGGTCGTCCGAAGGTTGCCGCTCAGAAAGAGCGAGCGAGCGTCTGTCTCACGAAAAGGAAGAGATCACATTCACACGCATCGAGTTCTGCATTTGCTGCTGCGGGTTCCATCGAGAAGCTCGTGGTCGTCTGTGTTTTCTTTTCGTAATAGAGAGCGGATGGTCGCCACCACCAGAACTGAACTGTGCGGGTGGAACGCTGCACGAAGGATGGGGACCAGCACACACAGGAAAACCTGGTTTGTGCCACGTACTCCGTAGTTGGCGTGATCGGTCGCTCGGAACCGAAGACCAAAAATGTGAGCATACCGTCCTTCAAGCATATCTTTCTCGTCGCATGCAGATGGATTATGTCTCGCTTTATTCGTATACTATAGTTCAGCCAGTGCGTTTGCCCCCTTCAGCACTCGATCGCTTGTGCTGCCAGCGAGAATGGCTGTCGCACTCGGAAACCCGAAAACTCGTCGAGCATCGAGTCTTGCAGTTGCTGCTGCTGCTGCCGAGTTCGGTTGCTCAGCGTCCTCATCACCACCTCTTTTATGCTCTCGTCGTGTGGATCTGGCTTGGAGAAGTCAGTGTCTTTCCGGGGTTCACAGTAGATCTGGTACCAGGTCTGGAACACTGTCGGATATTGTGGATTCACTCCGCCGGGAGATGACGAAATTGCCCATCCTCTTTCACGAAAGACCAGCCCATTTCTTGATGCGTCAATCATGGAGTTCCATGCATACATCACTCGATGCGGATCTTCAAATTTTCGAATGAACGAGATGCCGTGCAACTCCACTGGTCCGACGGGACCATCAAGTGTGAGCTGGTAACTCTTCTGGAAGCTCGAATCTGTGACTACGCGTTTCTGTGGGCAGATGCAATTGCCAATTCCAGAATGAGCAAAATAGCCGAGTCTTATCGAAATAAAGACGACGCAAGCAAACCCACCTTCATGCGGTATCGGGAGGAAATAGAGGGTCCATGCGCCTCGGTGATTCGTCGCCACATGTACTGGCCAGCGTCATAGAATCCACATGGCAGCGGTGTGTTCATTCTCAGCTCAAGGAACTGGCCGCGGAATGGATCTTCTTTTACTTCGGTGGAGGACGATGCTGACAGGTTGCGGTTCTCTGCGCTGAAGGTTCCAGAAATCCTCTCAGAGTTGTGATACATTTCTTCCACGTTCGCCTGCAATTCGGTGAGCACCGCGTTCTCGTGTGTGAGCACGGTATCGTTATACAAGAGCTGCTTTTGATCGTCCCACAACAGGTCAACTCCCTACAAATACCGCACAGTAGCGATAACAAAAAAGAGTTAAAATCGAGCCTGTGCGACTCAGCTGTCCACCGTATCGTCGATCCCACGAATGCTCCCGTACCTGTGCGTTTCCATTCTTGTCCAGAATGCCCTCGAGCGATTTGCTGATCTTGACTTGTTTCGCGATCGCATTCTTCAGCTTGATATTCAAAGCTTCCGATTTGTATCGCTCCCTCGCCTGCATCACGGCCATGTCCAACCAGATCGACACGGGTTTCGGTTGTATAGTTAAGGCGTCGGCGCCAGCACGATGCTCACCACTCATCGCTTTCTTTTCGACTTCTCGGTGATAATGCAGCAGGACCTGCAGCGAGTTCCCCGTGCGTTGCGCGTGCTGCAGCTGCGAGAGCTTCACCTCGAGTTCGGCGACCTGCTCGCGCAAGAAAATCGCTTCGGCTTTCTTGCGCGCACGAAGTCTGCTCACAGCTGTCGCGTTGCTCTTCGCACGGTCCTTTTTGTCCACGGCCAGCTGCGTAGCTCGAGCCGCTACGGGTTGCTTCTGCTGAAACGGTGGCTGTTTCTGTTGCTGCTGCGCTGTGAGTTTGTTGTTCTGGGTGCTGCGGATGACCACTTTGAGACTCCCCGGTGCATTCATCATGTGGTGGTGGTCATCGTCGTCGTCCGTCGTGTGCGTGTCACTGGTGCTGCTGCTACTGTAACTTGGACTGCTGTAGCTCGTGGCGGTACCGCTACTGCTATCCTCGTCGTCGCATGCGTCGATGAACGCGAGCGCGACCTCGAGCGTCGCCTGCTCGTCGTCTTCCACCAAGAAACTCATGCCGCTCGAGTCTCTTTTTCTCTTTTTTCTTGCAGGCAAATCGGAAATGCAAAGTGAGAGAAAGGAAAGGGAACAGAATCAGAGCGAACAGGATGTGTTGCTCCAAAGTACGAATTCCATAACCAACACTCTTGCACATCCATTAAGAAAACGTGCAAGTTTATACGAATGAACAAATGCTATCTCAGAGGTTGCAACAACAGTTTCGAGGAGCAGCAGCGGAACAAGTCGACTAAACTCGAGACTGACAAACTCTTGTGCAACGCAAAAGATCAATGGCGTGTATTGCCGCGAAAGCATGGGAACACAAAGCACAGCTCAATGCTATCAATGTGGAAAACAGAGCGACATTAGGTCATACATACTGCGATTGCAGGAACTCCAAAGACTGCACTGTACACGGAGTCGTCTTGTTTCAGACTGCTGCGATAGGGAGTCGGAGGAGATCATGACGCGGTCACTGCAAAGGGTCGTCGGATCTGGTAGCCTGCAAACTCGTTCGTGAGCATATTCTGGATACTCTGGTGGTAATCTCGCGTCCTGCTTGTCAACCCTTGCAGTACTCGCTCGCTCAGCTCCTCTGTGTGTGTGTCGTGTTGGCGAGATGTTCCTCGATGAGGGTCACAGGACACACGGTAGCACGTCTGGAAGACAGCTGAGTGCTTTGCGCTTACGTTCGACTTGGATGCTACCATCCATCCTCGTTCGCGAAATGCCAGACCATTGTTTGACGAAATGATACGCGACGTCCACATGTACAGGAAGCGATGCGGTTCGTCAAACTTTTGCACGTACGAAATGCCATGCAGTTCCACTGGACCAACTGGACCATCAACGATGACAGTGTAGCTCTTTTGGAAGCTAGCGTTCGTCACGTTTCGTCGCTGAGTGGAGTATAAACA